>JABUQX010003276.1:32500-41621 GCA_015478945.1 Trachelipus rathkii
ATAATATATATATATAATATATATTATATTATTAATATATATATAATATAATATATATATATATATGGACATACTGTGTCAGAGATAAGTTTTTGAAAATATTGAATTGTTCCAATCTACATTGTCATGATGATTCGAAACTCCTTTGAAAGAAACTGAGTTAAAGCAACTTGGACGATAGTTTGAGGGTTGAGAGCTATCCCACTTTTTCGGCACAGATTGAATTAGAGCATGTTTCTAGAATGCAGGGAGGGCCAAAATAGATAGAGAGAGACGAAATAGTTTACCAAGATGGATGCAAGTACAGATGCACAGAGTTTGAGAATCACAGGAGGAATACCAACAGGACCGGACGTTAGAGACCGGAAACAACGTCTTTATAAGAAATTACAATGTTAGGCATAAATGAGTTGGAGGAGGTGGAGGAGGTTGAGATGGTGTAGCACCACAGGAATCGTCTAAAATGGAATTAGAAATAAATATATGAGCGAAGAGTTCAGCTTTAGAGGACGATAAAACGGCAGTTGTGCCGTCTGAAGATGCTAGAGTGAAAGAAGAAAAAGTAAAGTTAGAGATGATAATTTTGAAAGATACCTAAATGAACTTCAGGAAGAGGAACCAGAAAGATTATTACATTTTTCATTGAGAAATATTTTAGTGGCATTGAAAATAGATTTTGCACGTTTCCGAGATTTGCTGGAGTTCCTGGAGTTTGAAACAATGATACTTCCTGAAAGCAGCGTTCCTGTGATAAATAATAGGAAAAGAAGCAAATTTAAAGCAAAATTTGGTAGGTTTAATCGAAAAGAAAGTAAATAGGGATGTACGCCTCCATCCCAGAGATAATCACCTCAGGACACTCCGAGGGACACACCTACGGATGAGGTCATCATTCCATAGGAAATCAAAGAGGTACGACCTCAGGTCCGAATCGTCTTTTCTGCGAATAATTTAAAGAGATAGAAGATGATACAAAGATAAGATGGTTATCGGAATAACCCAGAGGAGGAAAGAGCTTAACAGAATAAAGAGTAGGAAAATTAAGAAAAGGTCAAGAATGTTGTGTTCAACTCTAAAGACGATCAGCGGATAAGAGTAGTGAGCTCACATCTGTTCAAGGCTATTGTGGATCAGAAAGGATTGGTAGTCGTGTTCACCATCTGTATATTGATATTTAAAGAAAGATCATTGACGGTGGCATAAACGTTAAAATCACCAAAGAAGGAATATTTTCAGAGAAGGTGACAGATAGTAGGAATGTTTCTGTAATTTGGAGTTTTACAAAGTCAACAATTTATGATACTCAGTTGAGTTATTAGACAAATATACAGAACAGATGAATTTAATGGTAAATTGATAGGATAGCTTGAGCCATAAGTAGAAAATTCGGAAGGACTCTCAAATAGAAACACGCAGAATAAGCACCATCAATTGCGCCCACACTTGAGCAATCAACACAGCCTTTGGCTGATATTCAAGCGAGAGACAGAGAGAGAGAACGCAAATAGAGAGAACCAAAGAACAGAGACATGTGTGTATCTTTTACCCTTGAAGAATAAGAAAGAGACAAAAGGGGAACAGAGTAGGTTTTGCCAGTCGATCACTCCCTACCCTTGAACTTCCGGCGAAGGAATAAGAGAATAAGGTTTGGAAAAGGAGAGGTAATGTTCAACAGGTTGCATAAATGTATGGAGAGAGAAACCCGTGCATTAGAACAGACATCTAATTCCATAACGACCAAGCTCAACCTTAGGAGTGATTGAAAAGAGCTTCGGATGAGAAGCTATTTTCAAGCCGCCCTTCTTGCTTCTCTGAAGGCTTAATCAATTGCGCCATTTTCCGATTTTATTTTTTAAAAGGAAAGTGTTTGTCTTGGACGTTTTATGGAATATGTGATAAAGCAAGCTACTCCGTGTATAGAAGAATGTGGCTTTGAGCGCAAAGGTGGAATCTATTAAACCACTGATATGTCTCCCTTATATATATATATATATATTATTATATATATATAATATTAGTAGTATATATATATATATATATATATATATATATATTATATACTATATATATATATATATATATATATAAATATCCTTTATGAAGGTCTTTCGCCATGTAGTTTGACCACCATTTTTCTTCCGTCTGGCCCCGAAACTCTTGATCCTAGAGCACTCTAGAAAAACATTTCTCGGCGCAATGATTTCCGATACTAGTCCTTGAGTTAAAACTCAGGTAGTTTTCACCCCTTTCAGTGAAACTAGCATTTTCTTCCATTTGGCCTCGAAATTCGTTCTCCCAGAGCTCCCATAAGATCGTGTTTCTAGGCTCATAAGATTCCAATGCTGGTCCAAAGTTCTGCAAGCCAAAAAAGTAAAGGACAGGGGTGCTAAGCCCTGTCGCCTAAATATGCGATGAAAGGCTTCATATTTCCGACTGTCTAAGATATCTATTTCTTCAATATATATTTAAATATATATATATATATATTCTATATATATATATATATATATATATATAATATATATATATATATATATATATATATATATAATATATATATATATATATATATATATATATATATATATATATATATATATATATATATATATGTATATATAGTATAATATATATATATATATATATAATTAATATATTATATATATATATATATATATAGTAATATATATAATATTATATATATAATATCTTATATATATATATAATATATATTATATATATATATATATATATATATAGATATTAATATATATATATAATATATATTCTATATATATATATATATATATATATATATTATTTAGAACTCATGAAGTTCTTGCCCTTAAATCTTCCTTGACTACGACAAAAAATAACAATACGAATAATAAATGAGAAAGGTGTCGTTAATTGGAAAAATATTCTCCTTATTATAATATTAAGATTAGGGGTATTTATTTTTCAGATTGATTCATTTGTGAAGTCAATACAATGGTTGCCTTACAAGGATGAGGAGGCCTTGACTTTCAGTTATATTAGGAAAGTTTTCATCAATGATATGATTTCTTTCACTCCAAAGTTTCATGCGGCAAATTTTTTTTATATTAATAACTCTACCTTGCTTACCGTAAGTATTAGGATACTTTTATTTTTTTTAAAAATTGATAATTTGAACAATATAAGGAATAAATAATTTCTTTAGTTCCTTTATCTTATTTACTGTATTAATACATAACATTATTTTGAAGTAAAGATGGGAACACTTTAGCACTTTAACATTGCATTTAACATTCTAATAAACATTTTTAAATTTTTCAATTAAAATTAATTAACATCTGAAGAGGCAATATGAGTAAGAAAAAGCTGAGTTTGTAGTGGAAAGAAAAGAGAGTATCTTAAAAGTTTTGGAAGTTTGTGAAGAATATGAAGCGTTTCTTAGACTTGGAATGATAATTTAAATCTTTTGCAAGCTACCTCAGCAACACGAGGCAAGGTTACACATTGTTATAACAACCAGTGAGATATTGACCTGGTCCTCTAGTGAAAAAGATCGCTGGTTAAATTTCGCTTCAATTAAACAGAAAAAGTATTAGTTTAAAAAATCCGACGTAAATTGGACAATTACACTAAGCATAAGATTGGAATCATCATCAATAGATTTTGCATACGAATTTCTTTTCCATCGTTGTCTCCACGTTCCATACCGTGGTTATCCAGTTTATTCTCTTCATGTGCCACTTAATCGATGTTGATCCACATACGCTAAACCCTCTATAATTTTCTTAACTCCATTTTGAAACTCCTATTTCACTGAGCTTGGCATCTAATATAAATATGTGCTACCGTTATCCATTCTTGTCAAACAATTGGAAAGACACTGGTAGATTGAACTCGCGGCCTTGACAAAACGAAAGCGTCGAACAGAAACGAAGAAAAATTTCGAAACCAAACTAATTCTGCTAGGACGAAGAAAAATGATAAAACTCTCAAACCATATATACTTCTATAACATAAGTTTACAGATTCTCTCGTTTTCTCGAGTACTCGCAGCATCTAATGGAATTATTAAGGAAATATGTGTTTTTAAGAAAAAAAAACTCTTTATGAAAAAAAGTTAGTCCATGAAACATTTTTAAATTTAAATATCTTTCCAGACATAAGATGCGCTGTAATGTCTGGGTTTTTGCACTATTGTGATATCAAATGTTCAGAAATTAATCTAAGTAAATTATTGAAAAAAAAAATACACAAAGAACAAATTACATTTATGAGTTCAACTGTTTCACCGCTATACTCTACAGCACTCCTACATCTTATACTAATCAAGGCTTCACAAAGTGTGTGTGATCAATTAAGTAAGAACATTGTACCTTAACTACAGATGAAGGACATAAATACGAACATTGCATTGAAGAGTTGGACACCGAACTTGTAAATGATGGTCAATAGTTCTAACAAACCAATTTAATAATCGCTTTCTGACATTCGAAAGACTAACAAAAAAATAACACTGCACGAGCGATCTAAAATAGACCACGCCAATTTACTCAAAGACGTAGACACGAGACAATTTTAACACAAACAGCAAATAAGCATATCTTAACTTGACTGTATTTCTTGTATGTAGCTGTCCGTTCATATTAACTCCTTATCCAAGTGCAACTCACTAATAACTCAATAGTATGAGAGAAAAGTTCTAACATGTATCATTTACTTACCATACCTCCTTACCAGTATAAAGCGCCCTATCCAACACGTAGCACTATTCATTAGGTGAGTATAAAGTATCATAATAGGTATATATATATTATTATAATATTATATATATATATAATACTGATTATATATAATATATATTATTATATATATAGTTATATATATCAGTGGCGTAGGATCATGGGAAGCAGTTTGAGCATGGACCAAATGAAATTTAGGAACATTTGCTAAATTACTTATTCATATAAAAAAAAAAAAATGCTTACAAAACTAATAATTAAAGAACAGGAAACAAATTACGCAGTGAGGGTATTAGTCGTTTAAAATACATTACATATCACTTTTAAAAATTCTTCAGATAATTCAACACTTTATATTAAAACTAATGCAAGCATGTCATATTGATTTCAATAGCATTTAAAAATCTATCTCCCTACAGCGACGACGCAGATCTACGGCCTAGTCAATTTCCTCACTTTTCCAACAATACAAGTCCGAACAAGAGCTGTTACTTTCCACCACCGCAAATAGCATTGTACACTCAGATTTTTCTTCCACTCCACGTGATATACGTCAACTGGTATATTTACAGCCGTAGCGTCCACTGCATAGATAATAGTACCGTAGTCTACTGATAATTATATAAGTAATACGACATAGAAAAAACCACGATACATCACACGACAAACCCACCGCTCATCCCGCACAACAATACTCATCATAAATACTAATAATAGAGCCCACACTACTCAACATATATACTATACAAACTCCGTTACATTGGTACTATCAGTAAGAAATACATTACACATATAACTCAATACTAATATATATATCATATATATATATAGCTAATATATACTATTATATAAAATATACATCATAATATATAATAACTATTATAAATGTATATATAACGTGTCAATGAGAAATATAATATATTCTAATTAATTAGTTAATATTATAATATAATACAATATCAGTAAATGTATAATAATATATGTGAATAATAATATAATAAATTAATAATAATTATATAATAATAAAAGTATTTAATAATAATAATAATAATTAATAAGTGTATTGAATTACTATAATAAATAATAATAATAATAATAATAAACATAAGGTGTAAAAGTAGCATATATATTATATTCAAGCTGAAAAAACCTAAGCTATGGGAAAAAGATAAGCCTCTCCTGCCAAAGGGTACAAAGTTATCTTTCGCTTCATAGTTCATATAGACGCTAAAGAAAAAATAATATCTTTACTGTAGAAAGTTGACGAGTTATATTAGATGAATAATGTGATAATATAGTAGATGAATGGGTGCGAATAAACTATCAATTACGCCAATATGGATTCAATGCAACATATGTACGTTGTGATTAACATTTATATTGTTCGTAACTATGAAGCAATGTCTCGATAGATAAATTAGTTTTTCCTATAGGATATTACTGATGTTGTACTTTAATGTCCTCCCTCAGGTCAATATAAAAAGTTGTATATCTGCATTAATCTTACTTAGTTATTGCGTTACAAGGCGCTAATGAAGTTAGGACAACTACTAAAGTGATTGAGGAAAAACAAGAGATATTTTTCTCTAGACGAAATACCATATGACCAATGTTAAAGGAAATTTTTCGATCATTAAAACATATTGATTACTATTAGAAAGTCTAGCTATCCTAAATATTGACATAACATCATATCAAAAAGCAGTAGTGAACTCTTACGTGAAGAAGAAAGAGTCAAGATTTACATATCTCTGGAAGTGTCTTGTTTTTATAGAACTTATTAAACAGTCATAATTTTAAACAATAGCGCAAATGATTTTCCTAAGAACCTTTCGAGTCTCTAAGCATAATTTACGGAAGCATTTTGACAAATTCGACTGCAGAACGAATTGATAGTATGTTGTGTATTCTTCGGATGATTTTAGAAATAAGAGTATTGTACAACCAAGAGACGAATATGAAAGACCAATGAACTTTATGAAGTTATGACTGGAAATTTACCACACCATTTTGCCAGTCAATTGCTAGTCCGATCCCATCTTAAAACAGCAAAACAGTAAAACAAAAATTTCGAAAGCTGCAAGCATTGAAAAGAATTAAGGTATAATATATCAGAGGTGAACATTACACACCAAGCGAAATTCGGGTATTGTCAAGCGTTATAAATCAAGTATTTGAATGTCAATAGACAAGGACCGAGCCATATGCTTCTATGAAGCTTGAAGTTAACTCGTCAGTAGGATGTCGCTGATCCTTCGAAGAAGATATAACTTATAGAACTTCAAATATAAAGTGATGATAGTGTGAGAAATGGATCTTTCGAATATTCAAATAATGGAGTGTATGTTGGGATACTACACTACCAGCTCTATTTCTATTTGAATGTGAGAGTCTCAACAAAATCAACACCTCAGCTAGGTTACGCATGAAATTCAAATATACTACGTATATATAATAATCCTTATAGTCTCCTAAAATATATTACTGGTATTCAATTGATAATGTAATGTAAGTTTCTAAAAATATATCTACATACACTGAGTATTTACTACCTACTATATAGACTATATAATATCGCTTGATAATACTGCACGTTATAACATATATATTATATAGTATATTTTGCATGACGCTCTCGCGGAACTAATGCGGGTCACTGCCACAGCAAGCAGGAGCATATGTATAGCCTTAGCATATAATTTCAATACTACTATATAACATATATAAACAACAATAAGAAGTTTTTTAGGTTATATAAATTTTAAAATATTTAAATATGCCAAAATGAGCCGCCACTGATTTTTTTTTTTCTTACGTCTGGTTGTAATCTACTTCCATTGTCTAAATGTTCATAGTATTTTTTTAACATTATTTTGATATCAAACACGACACAGGACATATTGTTACCTGAAAATATACATAGAACTCAATATATAGCATAATCATTTCTCAGAAACTACATAGTCATCAGCACTATTTATACTACTACCATCATCAAGATAACAACTAATTATCATCCAATTATTTTTTACCTCAATAATTATTTAATGATATCAATAATTAACCAATTTATATTTATTCTTAATTATATATTTTTATTTACCTTATTATTATAATATGTATATATATATACTCGTAATCTGGTATATATATATTAATAATATATCCTCTCACTCATAATATATATATTTATATTTTCTTAACCATCATTTATATATTATATTATATATAGTTTTATAGTTTTATTTTACATTTCTTCTTTATTATATTATTTCATTTATATACAATCAGTTCATTCTCAGAATTTTTTGCCTCTATTATTTTTTAATTATTTTATATTTTTTTAAATACTATATATATAATAGTAATCATATAATTTATTTATATTTAGTAAATATATTATTATTTATTATTATCATAATTTACCTACTCATTTATTTCTCTTATTCTTCACTATGTTCTCCTCTGCTTATTATTACTTCATCTTCCCATGATATAATTTTAGTGTGATTCTCTAATATATAACTTTACATATCGTTCTATATATGTATTAATATTAAATTCCCACAGTTTCTATCTAAATATGGGGCAGGACCCCGGAAGGACCGGCTCTATGCATGTATAGCCACAATCTTTGATTCATTTTAGAAATATTACTGCCTCATTAGTGTCATTGTCTTTATGTCTCTCTCCATCATCTGTAGTTTTCTCTTTAATTATTTTAAAATTAATCTCTTTAAAAGACGCTCATTCATATTATCCGATATCCCTAATTTAATAATTATACTTTAGTCAATATTTAATCACTTTTTAGACGATTATACTTCTTATATATATTTTATGTATAATAGTATAATATATATTAATATATAGTATTATATTATACCATATTATACTTCGTTATATTATATATATACTACTCTTTTAATATTTCTCATATTTAATTCCTGTCACCCCTTTATCCATTCACATTTATTAAGGTATTACACCTTGTATTTCTATATTATTTTCTACAATTCATTTTTATTTATCTATATATAATTATCACTTCATACTTATTTTTACTATACTGATTATACTACTAATTTATTTCTCATTTAATATATACCAACGCTACATATTTACATTTCCTTTAGAATTGCAATAACTTTATTTACATTTCTCTTTAGTTGAGAATGGCATATCTTTCTATTTTCTATGTATTTTCCTATAATACCTTCTATTGCTTCTATATTTTCACAACCATTTATATCTATATATTATATAACTGTACTCTATAAATAATAACTTTCTTATTAATAATTAAAATCTATATCCATTAATTTTTCAGAATATCTATATTTTATACTTTCCCCTATTTCTCATACTTTATTATAATACTATTA
>JABUQX010003277.1:12500-27500 GCA_015478945.1 Trachelipus rathkii
AGCAGCCGAGGATCCTCAATTTTTAAGAGATAACAATGGAGGAGATCCTTCAAACGTAATCATTCGTATCTTTTGTGTTTGGTTCTTTGACATTCTAAAAATTATATATATATATATATATATATATCTATTAATATATAATATATAATATAATATATATATATATATATTATATATATATATATATATATATATATATATATATTAATATATATAAATATTATATATATATATATATATATATATATATATATATATATATATATATAATATTATATAATATATATAATATATATATATATATATATATATATATATATTATATTATAGTATATATAGATCCCATACTAAGACCTTTTATTTGTTTATAATATTTATTTTGTGATTTGAAATAAGCATGTTCTAAAATTAATGATATAAGTGACTTGATGATGGGAAATGGTAATGTGAAAGATATGTTGTGTGTAGTGACATGGTTTTCTAAGAGTTGTAGTGTATCATTTATGGGGACATTAGTGAATAGGGAAGTGACATCTGACAGGGTTGTAGTTAGAGAATATTATGGAGTTAGTTTTTTAATGAAATGTTGGGAGTTTTAACAATTACTCATGCTCAAAATCACTCATTTCCATTTGAGACTCAAAATAAATTAGAATCCGATTTATCTCTTAGTGGAATTCACTTCTGTCCTCCATTTCAATGCTGTTAGAATTAAGAATTTCACTCTCTCTTCTCTCTCTCTTCTCTCTCTCTCTCTCTTCTCTCTCTCTCTCTCTCCTCTCTCTCTCTCTCTCTCTCTCTCTCTCTCTCTTCTCTCTCTGAATTATCCCAATGACTGCGCAAAATTTATTATTCTTTAAACTAATGTTTAAGTTCATGCGGGTATTGGCTCCAACTGCATTTTTCCTTTACTCATAAGCTATTTTAAGTTTTTTTCCTGATAACTATTATTAACATTCTGTTTCAACAACCACAAGACACTTACATATAGAAAATTCGAAAGAAAATTTAAATATTTAATAACACGATTGAGAAAGAAAATTGAAAAGATTTTTGTGAATATTTTGAAACTACTTTTTGATATTGACAGATCTGAATTGTAATTTTCGATTGTGTTCACTTCAAATATTCAAAACTAATATATTTAAAAAATTTTATTCCATCTATGAGAAAACTGAAAATAATAAAAAAAATTATTCATATTGCAAAACTGTTTGCTAGAGTTTATTTACACTAGATATGCAATTGACAAATTTGGAAAACGGATTACATTATAACGCTTTTCAAACTCTCAACAATCTTAAAGTCTTGTGATGAATGAACCTTATGAAGGTCCTCCGAACTGAACTTTGTTAACTACATAAATTATTACAAGTCGGACAGTAAATTGACTCATCTTCGTCGAATTGATTTGTTCCCACTTTTCATTTTGGTTATATATATATAATAGATATATATAATATATATATATATAATTATATTATATATATATATAATATTATATATATATATAATATAAATATATAGTATATATATATATATATATATATATATATATATATATTATATAATTATCTATTTATTAATATATATATATATTATATATATATAATTTATATTATATATATATATTATGATTTGTTCCCATCTATTTTTATTTTGTTATATATATATATATATATATATATAGTTTTAATCAATGTACAATTGGTGGTGAGCACTTCCTTGCGAAAATAATTGAATTGAACTCTAGGTAAGAATTACATAAGGGTGGTTGGTCAATGTTGGTCAAAAAAAACAATGAAAATTTTACTTTTAGTTTTGTTATTTAAACGAACTTCAGCTTTCAATGTGAGACTTTTAAGAGCTTTTTAATGTGAACGTGTTTCTTATTGAATTTAAATTAGAATTTGCTTCGAGCGAAACCGTCAGTGCTTTCAATTAAGTTTTAAGTTATTGATACAGAGCAAGTGTTCTTCACTCTAATGAACAATTCCAATTAAAAATAGGTTTTAAGAGTTTATTTTTCCGTTTTAGTAGATTAAATAGTAATTATTTTTTGAACAAATTAAATTTTAGGGGGAGGATATATCACTTTTGATTTTGACATAAATAGCTGTTAATTGTTTATTGGGTATGGGCTAAGGATGTCTAATGTTTATTTACACTTCCTAGTTTTGGTGATTAACTTTTTGAACTTTTTTTATTTTTTGGATAGTCTTGTTTAATGACTCTTCAGTGTAACTTTTATAATTAATTTCAAAAATTTCTCTAACCTTTTATACATAATAAATAGGATAGTTTACATTTCTTTAAGACTCAAAAACCATTCTCCTATAATCAATTTCTTTAAAATTTGCGGTCTATATCTAATTTCCCATTTTGCGAAACACTCTCCTTCTTCTGCTTCTCTCTTTTTCTTTTATCCTTGAACAATTCTCATGGGATAAATGAATGTGACTGAAATATTTTTTTTTTTTGTTTTGTTTTTTGAGAGCAGACTCATCAACGAAGGGATGTTGCCGTCCGAGCAGACAAAATACTGCTTTCAGACTCGAAGCTCTGATACTCTGCCTCGACTGTTTGAGCATCATACGCAAATTTACCTGATTTCTATTTTACTGTCTCTGTTTTCAAAATTTATTCAAGATGATGACTCTGCTATGTGACCAACTAGGCTCTCGCTCTAGTTACACTTATTGTGGTATTTCCGAATTTTATGCCCCTAATGTTAGCCTTTTTCCATTACACAACATTTTTTTCTTATTACTCTACTAATTTACAGACTATTCTATATTAAAATAAAACTTTCAAAAATAATTGTTTTGGACAGCTCGTATCAAAAAAATGCTAAGATAAGCGTCAATAGGATTAGAGTTCTGTTGTATTACAAGTATTTTCCTTCTTCACAAGTTTTTCCAATTGTATACACCTTACAAGCTTGTGTTAGATACTATTTTATATATCAGGGGACCCTAGTTTGCCCATCTTTTAGATAAGTTGGCACCCAGTCTCAAAATATTCAGTACTTGTTTCTTTTAGCATACACTCTATTTTTCCTTGGCACATTATTTTAGTAATTTTATTCATATATTACTGTCTATCTTTCTTACTGTCCTCCCCCAGGAAGGTCCTGGTCTGGTAGAAACAACGACCTGTCAGTGGCTCATTTATTCATATATATATATATATGATACTATATATATAAATATATATATATATATAATATATATTAATATATATATTATATATTATATATTATATATATATATATATATAATATATATTACTTGGCGCTCTTGACGTCAAACCTATCTTTCGTCAAGCAAGTTCATCCACAATTTTTCGTCCAAGGGTGAATTTGACGTTTATCTAGTGTTATTTGGAGTCTTCAAATTTTCTACTTTATTGTTTCTGCTCCCTTGCTATACGACAAAATTCATCCGATTTGTTTGTCTCTTAACTCTGCTGAATATACTAAAATCTTCGACTACTTGAACCTCAAAATAGAGCATGCTCTTTCGACTTCCTTCTCAAATCATCAATTTTGATGATTGCAATGTTCACCACTTCCAATGTTCTTTTTCTAGTTGATTCTCAAGATGCAACGAGTGAGCTTATCCTATCTTTTTTCTATCGAGAAAAACGTTTAAAAGATGATTTCAGAGAATGATGAAGAAAAGAGAATGTACTGTGCTCTGTTTTGGTGCTTACGTCGCCATTTTGAAATAAATAAATTAAACAAATGCATTTTCTCACAGATTAACAAATTGTAAGACTCCAAATAATACTAGAATTGACATTCTCCTTGCTCACTTACGAGCAACAATCGTCCTTGAATTGATATTGAAAATAGAGAGAGGAAGATAGGACAGAATTGAATTTGTCGTATATCCACAAGAACCTTAAGAAGATGGTATTCCCAATCTTTATTTCTAATTATCAAGGAGGTTAATCCAACATAATATGTCTGACAAGATCAAATTCCTACGTAACTAATAAAATATTTAATTAAAATTTATTCAAAGCAATTATTCATTCAGCTGATTCATGCTCTTTTGTAGATGTTTATCGTACGTTTCACTTACTAATTTTTGTTTCGTTTCAGAAAGATGCGTAAAATACCAGTCTTTCGGAATCTAGTCTCAGTCTATTAAAAGAAACATTTTTAAACATTTTATCTATATTCTTGTGTTTATTTTTTAAAAACCGTTTCTTAATCTCTTGCTCGCTAGATTATTTTCTCAAAATAAAATGGCCTTAAATACCTTATGAAATACCTTAAAATTATTCAAAAATAAATTTATTTTATACTAATCAACTAATTTATTATATATTTTAAAATTTGTATCTGAAGACGCTCCAAGCTGACGGACGAAACGAGTCGTGAGATTAATATAATTGAGAATTTTAGTTTACTTGCAAATTATTTTCAAGGCTAATAAAAAATAAACGCGTGTAAAAAAACAATTTATATCAATTTTACACAATATATATATATATTATATTAATTATTATTTTATTTTATTTTATTATTTATTATATTATTATTATTATTATTAATTATTATTATTATTATTATATTATTCTCATTATCATTATCATTCATTATCATTATCATTATCATTATCATTATCATTATCATTATCATTATCATTATCATTATCATTATCATTATAATTATCAATATTATTATTATTATTATTATTATTATTATTATTATTATTATTATTATTATTATTATTATTATTATTATTATTATTATTATTATTATTATTATTTTATTATGATTATTATTATTATTATTATTATTATTATTATTGGCGGCTCTGTAGAAAATATTCGGAGCTGCAAATCATCCTATTTGTTCTTCAAGTGAACCACATTTGTTGAGTCGGAGATCTGGTGTTCTTGTAGTGATAGACACTTGTCAACAAAAAAGGAACTGACTCTTGGTTCAAGGTAAGGCATGGAAAATCTTCTCCTGAAAGAGACTAAAGTTTGTTTTTACCGTGACAGGAATTGTGGTTTTGAAAATTTTTCTCACTCGAGAACGGCATAGTGTCTTGTAATGATGTATATTCTGTTATGGAGGAATTTTGCCACACATATAGCAAGCATGAGTGACGCTTCTAAAGTAAGTTTGAAAGCAGTTTTACGTCACAATGGTAATGTGTTTCCTTCTGTACCTCTGGCACATGCACCTTGCATGAAGGAAACATAATGTGAATACGAAATTTATGTTGCAAAATATTCAGTATGAGGATCACAAGTGGAATATATGTGTGGTGATCTAATGGTCGTATCACTTTTACTTGGAATGCAGCTAGGTTATTACAAAATTTTTTGCTTTCCTTTGTGAGTGGGACAGTCGGGATAAGATAAATCATTATCAAAAGAAAGTATGGCCACTCTCTCCAGGAGAGAAAAATGTCATGAATCCTCGCTTTGTTGATATTCAAAAAATTTATTGTATGATTAAGCACATTAAGCTATAAGAATAATGGAAAAATCTTCGTCATAGGATTTTGGATAGAACTCTTAAAGGAAAAAGGGTAGGCCCTACCTTCATTTTTGGTGGTGTTACAAGTTCTTGATTAGTTACGGGGAGGAACGTTTATTAAAATGAAAAGGAATCTTTTCCTGAAATCTACTCAGGTAGAAACAAAGGACTAAAATTAATCCTTCTACCTCGAAACCTAAAACAAAAATATAAATCCTCAATGATAGAATTATTAAAATTTTTAATGAGTCGCTTTATATATGATATTAGCAATTATGGAAAATAATTAATTTTATTTAATATTACCTCAAACCACAAAGATTTGAAGTTCCTTAAGTATAAGTCGAGTGGAAAACTTGCAATTCAAAGGAAGGAACTTGTGCCTTAAATCATCTAGTTACTAGCGTGAAGTGAGGGTCTTAAAAAGAACCAATAAAAGCATTAATATGTGGTATACTTTAACTGCTTTTCATATAATATAGACAAAAACCAAACAAAATTTGAAACTAATTATTAAAATATGCTATTTCCAATAATTATAAATATGTAGTTTCTTAAGTTTCTTAGTTAAAATACAAAAAGTAAATCTTACCAAAAAATTAAGAAAAAAGGAAAAATATCTACAATTGTTTACTTCACAGAGTTATTTTGGTTCTTAGAAAGACGAAAAATCTAAATACCCTAATTTTCGGTTTATTTTATACACGACATCGGGGGACGAACGAAGAACGAAAATATTTGATGTGAACAGTTTAGCTGCGTTTCCAGGAGCCCGACTGAGTGCCCAGGGCGGCAACACAGGCGCACATGCTACGTTTCCAGGCCTACCATTTGGCGCATTTACGTCACGTAAACGTCACAGTTAGGCGGCCCGTTTTTAAATCCTTGATTTCGGGAATTAATAAACGGGCGGGCTGCGCGGTAGAATACAAGCGTTGTATTACTAGCAAATTTTTTTACAAAAACATGTGTCACGGAAATTATTTTTCCCAAATTTTTTAAATATTTTAGCTAACTTTTATGCTAAGGATACTAAATTATATCGTATTACATTTCATAATAGGATACACTTTAAGTATTAAACAATTGTCAGGATCGACGGGGCGGCGGCTCCCGGCCGTTTCCAGGTACTAGTTTATCCTGTTCTTCGATTGGTTATGGTGATTCGTAATTTTTTCAAATTCTGAATGCGAGTTTTCGTCAGTCGATTTTGCATTTGTTATCTATACGCCTCGATAAAGAAAATGCTATCCAAGTTTTAGCACGAATTTTGGGCATAATCGAACGTTTAGTTTACAATTATTTTGATCAGCTGTTGTTACGGAACACGTGGGTTTATGGAATTATGAATATAAATATAAAAAAAAAGCAAAATGTATATTTATTTACAAATTAAATGATCAATCATCAACTATTGAGATGGTCAGATGGAGTGTATCGATTTTGGAAGAAATTAGATTAAAAGATAAATTCATCATCATAAATTCAAACGGACCTACTACGCCAATTTTGTTGTTTTACATTTTTTCGTTAGCATATTCCTTCCTTAATTCGGTAAGCACGGGAAATAGCAACCTTACGAAATTGAGGAAAATGCTAATAAACAAACGTTAGAAATTTCCTTAAATTCATGTTTAAAGGAGTTGCTTATTGTCCCTTGCTTACCCGAATTTAAGGGAAAATGCTAACGAAAAAATGTAAAACAAACAAAAAATTGGCGTAGTAGGTCGTTTGATTTCACATGAATTTTCTTTTAATTTTCTAAATTTCTTATTTATAGTTTATCCATCTGACCTTCTTTATCCTTGGTCCATTATTCGTTCATGAAACCACTTGCTAGTCTTTTTATTTCTATTATTCCAAAACCACGTGTTCCGTAACAACAGCTGATCAAATAATATGTAAACAAACGTTTGTTTTGCCCAAAATTCGTTTGCTAAAAAACTGGATTGCATTTCTTATCGTCAAGCGTTAGAACAAATGCAAAATGGAAAACGCCCTTAATTTATTTTTTAATAAACCAGATTTTGACCACTTTGACCCTTCTAATATTTCACCAGGCAAAAATGTGAAGAAACGATCTGCTAGCATTATGGGTAAGTAAATTAATTTTGTGATAAGTAAAACAAACATATTAATATTTAATGTACTATTAAAATGCATATATTTCTCTTTATAAGAAGATTTATTAGATAAACAACCTTGTGGCATTTTATTGTACGTTTTAATACTTTGATTATATTTATAGTCTTATTGTTATTATTACACAATTCTTTCGACTTTGCACTTCCTTAGTTTCTTTCTTTATTTACTAAAATATTTTGAGCCGCTTTGAAAGGGAATTCAAGCTACAATTGTTTATCCTCTTTAAGATATGATTGTGATATAGGAGCCGGAATCCCTCTTGCCAATTAGTGATGGGAAACTATTGATAATTTAATACTATAGCACTAGAGATAGTTTTCATCATCGATAGTTTTGTAGCTAAATATAGTTTATTCGATCGTTTTTGTTTAGCGTTTCCAACGTTGAACAAATGCAAATATCTAATTTGTTGCAATCAGGGCTGCGGAGCAGGCAAAGTTTTTTCTGGCTCCAATTTCGTCTCCATCATTTTACAATTACCCGGCTCCGGCTCCAGCATTTTAAAATTACCCGGCTCCGACTCCGGCATTTTAAAATTGTTCGGCTTCGTCATCTAGTTATAATTCCTTCTTCATTTACACTATGAAATCATTAATTCTGTTACAAAGTTTTTATGGTATGATGAAATTGAAAGTTTTTTTTTTTAAGAAATACAGAAAAAAAAATAATTCACTTTCGTCCTAAATTTTAATATAATTCCTCACTTCCTGTACATTTACGTAATATAATTTTATTAAAAAGTTAATTTTTTTTAAACGGAAAATTATATTTTATTCAACCTAAAGTTTAAAATAATTCTTATGAAAACTTGCGCTATCTGCATATGTAATATTATTTTATTCAAAGTCGATTTTTTTGTTTAAAAATATGTTACTTGTTGTATTCCTTTTTGATGATTATTTATTCATTAACATTTTCAGGAATTATAGAAAATTGAGAATCCTCTATAAAGATTGATAATTACAAATTTAGTTTTCAGATACAGCACATAAAAAGAGTTCATAGCTTAAGCTAGAACTGACAAAACAGTCTAATCAGTATTGCTATATATTTGTCAGTATTTCTAATTAATTTAGAAGACATATATATATATATATATATATAATATATAGTACTATATAGGAAATATTATAACTTATATTGGCTTTACTATATATAGGTTATTTATTTAGTTCCTACTTTGGCTATTATATCCGGTATAATTTGGGTATCATTCTCCTCTATCTAGGTATTATCCACGGATATTACCCGATATATGAGGTTATGACCGATAGTTATATTTAGTAATTTTATATCCTTTGGAATAGCTATATTTGTTGAGCGTATACTATATATATATATATATATATATTGCTTTTGTTACTTTTATATTCGATTATTTTTTACCCACTGCTCCATCGTAGGGTTTCTCTCCCTGTCCTGTTAGACAGCATTTTCTTCCTTCGCCGATGAAACTCCTTTATCCTAGAGAAACTCTAGGAAAACATTTCTGCGCAATGGTTTCTGATGCCAGTCCTTGAGTTATACCCTCAGGTAGGGTTTCACCCTTTCAATGGGAACTAGCATCTTCTTGATTTGCGCTATTATTATGCCCAGGATATAAGATCGTGGGTACTTGAGAAGGATATACAGAGTTGTGTTATTACACTCATCAAGCAAACAAAAAAAAAGTAAAGGACCGGGTGCTGTAGCAACTGCGCCATATGAACAAATGGAGCACACGAAGGAGAACTTCCTCATGATGGTCCGACGACTCGAAAATACCTCCATTCTTTCTTCATGAGCAAATAAATACATTAGAGGAGGGTTGGGATTTACCCTATATACCCATAGTAGGTAATATTCTATAGTATATTATAGTACCTCTATCTTACAGATATTAGGTAGATATTATATATATTGAGTTATAGATAAATAAAGGTATTTATATTCAATATATAATAAACCCCTGTTATATCACTAGTACAGGCACGTATTATTATCCTTCATACTTATAGGCTATATATATTAATATATGATATAGTATATATTGTAGGTGGTATAGGGGAGTCAGATAGTATACGATATTAAAATATATAGTATATATAAGATATATTATATATAATTAAATTATATGTATCATATATACCATGACTATTATGAGTAAATATATATAACTTCATGATATCGTATATGATAGGCTTAGTATAGTTATAACGGATACAGCTAGAACTCCTTATTATGTGAGTTATATTAGCTCTTAGGTATAATATATATATATATATTATATATATATTATATATATATATGACGTACCTTTGGATAAACTCCTTATGAGAGATGGCAACTTAGAGAGACACTGAAATTTAAACGATTTGTTTTCAGTTCTGACTTAAGTTACGATACTTTTTAAATGTGGACGTTTTTCACAAAGAAAATAATGATTATTTTAATCATCTTTATGGACGATTCGTCTATTTTTCTTTGGTTGTTCTTTTTTGTTTCTTTTGTTTTGTTTTTTTTATTGAAATGGCTCTTTCTAAGGGTTCTAAGGGTACCTCGTTTCACTTAATAAATTTGCTATTCACATAGCAATTGTGCGCTTTTGTTAAACCCTCTGCCACTTTTTGTCTCACGTAAAACACCAATGCGTGCCTCGGTCTATATACATATATAGTGATAGTATTCTATGTTTTCTCCTTACTATGACATCTTTATATATTCCTCTATTAGCTTCACTTATATTATTATATAATATGATAAATAGTATCGATATATATATATAGCTATGTATATATATATTGTATTATAATATATATATTAATTATATATATATATATATGGTAATAGTTCGCTTGAGGGTAATGTATCAACATCGATATTTTAGAAAAAGATAATCGATTTTATAATATTGCTTTCTAGGAGAGTTGGCATTTCGTTTGACTTAATATACAGTGTTTGTGCATGGCAATCGATATTAAATAAAAATAAAACAAAAGTAATTTATGCACACATTTTCACGCACATAAATATAAAATATTATTTTCACTAGATTCTTTTATATATGTATATAGTTATATATACTATTATATATAATATATATATAATATATATATTAGTAATAGTAATATATATATATATATATATATATATATATATATATATATATATGTATATATACAGTGATGGGCACGGTACATGAAAATGCATCGGCGATACGTATCGATCGATACATTTGTATCGGTTATCGGTATCGCTTAGACAATTTCTAAATGTATCGAGTATCGATATCGCTTTTAAATGATTTAAAAAAAAGATTATCGGAAAAAAATCGATAATGCGATACTCGATACATTTTCGCAAAAAAGTATCGAACTTATATATATATTATATATATAGTATATACTACTTGGATGTGTAACTATATATATATATATATCTCCTCGCATTGAACACTACTTAGGCTAGCCCATATATATCTACTACATATACTGAAGCCGTATATATATATATATACGCGAACTCATATTGTCATAATAGTACTATATATATATATATTATATTGTAGATTTCAAATGCAAAAGTGGGGAGGAGAAGAGACGAGGTGGAGAGAATGGTAGGACAGTATGGAAGAGAAGAATAAGAATATTATAACGAGATGGTGATAGATTTCTGTTTAAGGAGGGGAATGAAGATCATGAATGTTTTTTTTTCCAACAGAGGACCTCAAATAGGTTCACAAGCATTTGATGGAACAATGAGAACTCACAAGAGAAATTAGATCGAGATCTGTTCAAGTCAGACTATAAAATATCGAGTTTGATAGTTACGTTCCACTAACAAGAATGTGAAAAGTGATACTGGAGTAAGCAATATATATTCGGATCATAGATTATTATTGGTGACGAACCTGAAGGTAAGACAGACAGGTTGCAGAATAAAGAAAAGAGACATGTGATTAAAGTGAAGTAACTGAAGGAGTGTGACAAGAACGGGAATATATTTGAAATAATAGTCAGATTTAACCTAGAACAATATACGAGAGTGAGGTCGGAGTACGAATTCTATGGGGGAGCAGCCTCTATGAAAAAGTTAGTAAAAGGGCCAGCAGAGAAGACCCTGGGTAAAGGAGGCGTAGGAGGACATGAGGAAAAAGACAACAAAGAGGCGGTGGACTGAGAACCGTGAAGGAGGCATAAAGGAGTGTAAAGGCAGTAATTGATGAGAAGGTGGTTGAAATATAGAACTAAACAGACAAAAGGCCCAGTATATGGAGGTAAGTAATGAAACAGAGAGAGTGAAAAGAAGAGTAAAAAGGAAAAAGCAGAAAAAAGGAGAATTGCAAGGAATTATGGAAGATGTGAGGGGCAAAAAGGAAGAGGATTTTTAGACTCGCAACCAACACGTATAGAGGCATCAAAGAGGAAAGTGTGCACATACTCAAGGACTAGCAAGCGTGATTTTTGTTGAGAACTCAAAAGCAGACAAATCAGGAGCATAAGCTGCCGAAGTACTCCTCAAGGGGAAGCTGTTAAATGTGAAATGGAGCAGCGCTAGGGGATGGTGTATGGAAGAGATCGTTCGAAGCGAGGGGAGGATGAAGAAGGGGAAGGAGATCACTATGTGGAGGAGTTGGGAGTGGACTCTGAGAACAAGTGAAGGAATCTCTCGGATTGTGGGATATCCATAGAGAACTAACAAAAGAGGGAGAGAGAGAAAATGAAAGAAATTCTGAATTGTTTCAATAGGTGTTGGCACCGAGAGGAAGTCCAGACGGGGTGGGGAAAGTCAATCATAGTTCCAAATAGACAATAAGGGAAAAAAGATCCGGGGGTGTTACAACTACAGGGTAACATTCTTGTTGGAACCCTTTGGCATAAAGAGAATACTAGAGAAGACACTAAGAATGATAGTAGAGCCCAGACTGGGAGAGAGAGGAACAGCAAGGACATAGAAAGAAACAGAAGCACGACGGGATCTCTTGTTCGCTTTGAGAATTACGTTAGAAAAAGGTATGGGAATATAATAAAGCGGCTAGGATGTGCGTTTCCATGAGTTCTAAGGAGAAAAGCGTTTTTCTGATTCGTAGTTACCTAGGAAAGGGACCATGGAGAGTGCTAAGGGAAGAATAAGTGCATGCAGTGGATAAAAAGGTGAGAGGAGCCCTGGAGAGTTTGTATAAGAATAATCATAAATGGTAATGTAAGAACAGAGATCCCGCCAGAATATAGGAATGGTTTTAGTGAGAAGAGGGGTTAAACAAGGGATGCGTGCTGTCACCAAATTTGTGTGTAACATATCTGGATGTAGTGATAAAAAAGGTGAGAGATGATATTGAAGGTTTGGATGGTGATATTTTGGCATATGCGGATGACTTAACGTGCTGTAGCGAAGAGGGAGACAGGTTAAGAGAGGTAATGATATGTTTTGCGAATAGGCTTAGAGAAGCCGGTTTGACTATGAACAGAAAAGACGGAGATCATGGTGGTCAGTAGAGAAGAAGGAGGGAGAGAGCTGAGAATGGACTCGATATAGTAGAGTGGTGTATGATGCAAATACTTAGTCCGGGAGTATTTGAAAGAGGAGGAGGAAATGTTCAGGAGATAACAAGTAGAGATAGCCTCAGTATGGGGAAGGTGTAAGAGCAGGGTCCCCATACTGAAAGATATACAAAATGATGGTATGCGAGGTGAAAAGGGGTGATATCGATCGAGATGGGGTAACACCGGATCTCTACTATATTTGGGGTCAGAGGGATACAATGGGAGTAACGACGCACAAGAGAGGATAGTAGAATACAGTCGGCAGAGATGTGGGTTTTAAGAGTGATAGTGGGAAAGACTGAAGGAGAACAGACAAAGGAAATTAAAAAATTGCAGCACTTTTAGATTTAACAAGAAATAAGATCGGATGCCGCCAGATTGAGATCGGTGGGGACTCCTGGAGAGGATGCCAGGAGGAATTGGAGAGGCCAAGAGCGAGAGTGGAGAGTGGGAGGACAGTAGGCGTTGGAGGACTCCTTGACGAAGACACTTGGAATGCTATCGATGCTGGAGAAGAGAAGAGAGAGTCCTGGGAGGAATAGAGGAAGATGGAAGAGGAAGCCTCTGGCCTTTGACAGGGCTTGACTCTTCCTGGAGCTCGTTAATAAGTTGTAATTAAATATTAATAATACTATATGGGGTATAGTATATATTATAGTCATAAATAAATATTTATATATCATTATATTATATCATATATATATCCATAGAGTTTAGTTAATAGTAACATTGCTACTTCCAATAATATACTATATTATAATATAGGTGACGTATATAGAGGTAATGAAAATTACGTATATAACTTTATCACCACCGCTCACGGGCAAAGCCCTATTCAAGGAGGGTCCATTAAAGTAATAACAAAATTCTCTACTGACTTGATAATTACGCAGATGAGCACAGACGCGAGCCTTTAAAGTGAGGGGAGATTAAATTGAGTAGGAAACACGCAGAAAGAGGCAAGAAGAATTCCAGCAGACAAGAGGGTGGCAGGGAAAGAACGGAAGGACGGCGCAGCGGAGACACTAGATCCTTGGAGTTGCTAATAGTCAGACAAACTCATGTGCGCGAACAGCACCCAGTTGTGCTACGAGGGTGCTAAAGGAGGTGGCAAGCCGATGGGAAGATTCCGTCGGACCCCTGCCGCTACGATACTATAGAAAGAGGTAAAGCCCCACAGCGCGCCCGAACAGATACAGGGGAAGTGAACTAGAAAGGTACAGCCGGACAGTTATAAGTCTTTTAGCCTTTGACTCGACCCTATCCAAAAGCCTGTGAAACCTGACGCACCCCAAGATATGAGGATGCAGGTACTCCATACAAGGGCAGTGAGACCCTTATTTACTTAGAGTAACTGAGAAGAGGAAAAAAATCCTCGCAGTCTAAACAGAACTCCAGTTTCTTTGAGGCCGCCCTAGCAACATTTGATATGAAGGTTTCCAAGACATTTTTTTGTTATGTTAAGGCCAAGATGTTTATATTGTCACAGGAGAGACGAGAGAACCGTCGAAGGAGAGATAGGAAAGTTAGAAGGTGTTAGAAGAGGCGAGATTGTTAAGAAAGCTTAGGTTTGTGTATAAGAATTAAATTTTTTCACAAGCTTGCGACGACCCCACCCGGAATTCTAAATCCAGAGTCAGCGAGAATGAAATTCTGGAAACTTTTAAAAGGTTTAGGCAAATTTCTGAGTAGAATAGAAGGAAGCAGAATTTGAAAATGAGTTGGAGAATGAAGGGTTGAGTCATTGGCATATCGAGTGGATAGAGATTATATATATATTATTGGGTATAGGGGATATATTATATATATATAATGTTCCCGGTAATATAT
>JABUQX010003277.1:30000-33387 GCA_015478945.1 Trachelipus rathkii
AACACACACAACAATAACAATAACAATAACAATAACAATAACACTAACAAATAACAATACAATAACAATAACAATAACAATAACATAATCAAGAACAATAACAATAACACATAACAATAATATATATAATAACAATACTTCAATAGACAATAACAATACAAATAAATACAATAACAATAACAATAACACTAACAATAAATAACAATAAACATAACATAACAATAACAATAACCAATAACAATAGACATACAATAACAATAACATAACAATACAATAACAATAACAATAACAATAACAATAACAACTAACAATAACAATAACATAACAATAATAATAATAATAAAATAATAATAATTAATAATAATAATAATGAATAATATAATAAGTTAAATGCAATGATAATGAAAAAGTATTTATTAATGAAATTGAGGAGACATGTTTGTGGTCCGAAACGATTTCTTAGGTCAGTGGGCTGTTCTACATACATGTAACTTAATAACTTATTTAACCAGCGGACTGTTAAATGTAAGGTTTCCAAGTTGGCAGATGATAGCAAATTGGGCGTAACCTCAATAACGGAATTAATGATGGATGTAAAAATTTAAAAGATAAGGAGGGAGCTGTGATCGTATTGTTAATGGATGAGCAGGTTCATTCATTCTTCAGCTTACAATTTTTCCTTTCCCTCATTTCATCTTCTTCTGCCTAAACAAATCTTCTTTTCCCTCATAATCATGGTTCGATCGTGCTTATTCTCTGGCCATTCAGGCTAGAGAACAGTGCCTATCGGGTGTGGAAAAAATTCTGTTCGTCCTATGGACTTTCGCTTAAATTTTCATTCAGCAGAAATCGTTGCAGGCGGATACTCTTCGCGAAGCAAAGCTGGCTTCTCATCAAAGGAAAGTGTGCTAACCTCCTTGTTCTCTCCTACTGACAAATCTTTCGAATCTCTAGCACTTCTTTAACCATCGCCTTGTCCCCCTTCTTATTCGATCTGAATTCATTTGTGTTGCTAATTCCCCACACTGAAAAGGGCTAATCTCTTTCGGCCCCTCGCTCAACTATATTCTCTATGTCCTAATACTAATATCAATACTATCCTTTTCCCTCAGTGTTGGAACTCGCACATGTCCAACCTATTCGAAAAAAGGAAGCCGCCTCGATCCTTCTAACATCGGCCCTGTAAGCTCTCCTTGTATTCTTATCTAAGATCTTTGAAACCCTTCTCAACTCCTTCTTAGATCAATCTGGAAACTGCAATTCCGATCTGCAGTGCGGCCTTCGTTGCACGAAGTCTACTGGCGATCTACATTCCTATTGGCGATATACTTTCCTCTCTAACCGATTTATGGTTTTCGGCTCTTACGGAACTACCTTGGGAGACTGGTTGGTAGCAGATCTTCGAAACATGGCTCCGAAAGCATTTAGACCGAGTATGGCACGGGCAGGTACTGCTCTCTCCAAGCTCCCCTCGCTTTGGGTTTCCTCCTTCTCTTTGCTTCACTTATATCTAGCTTTCTTTCAAATCGCGCAATATTGGCTGTTGGTTAATGGAGCACCTTCTTCTTCTTTTTCTGTCCATAGTGGTGTTTCTTCAGTTTCTGTCTTACTCTCCTACTTTATCCTACTTTTCATTTATGATCTTACTTTCCACCTGCACCTCTAACTCTTCCACTCGTATTCCGAATGACTCGAACCCTTTCATTCCTTAACTCATAACAATTCTACTAAATCTTTTACTTCTGGAAATTGGCCTTCTCGTCTTAATGCTTTCGCGATTTATTTCGCGCTGGATGGATAGAAAATAACTTGTGAAATTCAATTCTTAAAAACCAAACTTTATCAAATACTCCTTCTCAAAATACCATTCTAACTTTCCTGTCCTCTTTCGACGGTCTGTCCGTCTCTCCTGTTTTGACAATATAAACATCCTTGGCCTTAACATGAACAAAAAAATGTCTTGGAAAACCTCACATGCACAACGGTTGCTAGGGCGGGCCCTCCAGAGAACTGGCTAGGCGCCTTCCGTTCAGACTGTGAGATTTCTCCTTTTCTACCGAGTTGCTCCGCGCTGATACATAAGTCTTCATCTCCCGAGCCGCCCCGCGCCATGGTATGGAGTACTGCTCTCATATCTGGGGGGGTGGTGGCTCTGGTTTCTACCCGGCTTTGGAACAGGGTCGAGTCAACGGCAAAAAAGGCTTATAAACACTTTCCTGTACTTTCCAGTTCATTGCACCTTCTATTTTGCGAGGCGATGCTTGGTGCGGTTTGGCCTTTAATTATCTCTATCCCACATGGTAGGGGCAGCGGGTCAAGCGGCTTCGAGGAACTTATCACTCGCGTACCACCGGACACTTTAATCGACGCCTTCGTAGCTCCATAGGTGCTGGGTAATCTGTCGCACGAGTATTGTGTTGAAGTTTTTGGTAACTCCAGGCTAGTTTGCTGTGGTGCTTCCTTCTTTCCACCACCCTCTGTTAACATGGAACTCTCTTCCATCTTCTGTATTTCCCTACTGAATTTAATCTTTCTCACTTTAAAAACTCTTTTTTTTGTTTTTATGCGTAATTTGCCTTAGAGGGTGAACTTTTGAGAGTACTTCACTCCCCCCGGTTCCTCTGAATAGGGCTCTTTACGCCCGTGAAGTGGTGGTGACAACTGTAAAAAAGTCCTTGATATGGGCAAGATATGTGGCACAATGCAACTTGAATCTCCTACTCCCCCCGATCCAAGACATCATTCACGATTATCCCCAGAAAATCGTACTCTTTTCAACATTACCCTCAGATGGATCATAATTGTCGCACCCCAACAAATTGTTATTTTTACAATATTTTAACCTTTTATTATTCTAGTACTCACACACACATAAAATCTACCATAGCTCTACGACAAGTCACTTATCAGAATTGCAATCCTTCTATCCCCACTCTCATTCCTTTCCACAGCAGCAACAGAAGCACATTTCACACCACACCCACTCATTTTCACTTTTCCGTTTCCTTTCATCTTGGTTTTACAGTCACAGCGAGCAAAAAAAAAAAAAAATTTTCAAAAAAATTTGCCCTTTCTAATACATCCAAACACCTCTCTCTCATCTTTCTTCAACAATTTATTCTCTGACATTTCATATACAGATACGATTCATTACATTTTCCGCCGAAGGAGATAGATAGAAGGCAGCTTACGGCGAAAACGACCTTCTCCGAGGCATGTCTTAGTCATTTCCGGCAAAAGATAAGTGGTAAGTCGGCAGCCAACCTAACTACCAATCAGTCCCCTTTAGTCACCTTCCTTACGGACACGCAGGAGCATACGATGTGGGGCCAATTTTTTTCCCTCCCTACACGTATGAATAGTAAGGGATAGGGATGCTCTGTAATG
>JABUQX010003278.1:2500-40513 GCA_015478945.1 Trachelipus rathkii
GAAAGAAACATAAAACCACATATTTGAAGATAAAAGAAATATCTGAATCTTCGAAAGTAAAGGTGGCCGAACAAAGGAAAACATGATATCACAGACACAGCAGATGATGATCCATATCCAGCCATATCATCAACTTCTACCTCTATTAAAAAGAGATTTCTTCAGCCTACACTGTTTGAAATAACTGAGAAAACAAAGATTTGGGACATTAATGACAGAAAAGGCACAGAAATTCATTTCAAAATTGGGGAAATGATTGCTGTGGACAATCTGCCATTTTCTTTTGTAGAAGACATTGGATTTAAGAGATTAATAAATCACGTATGTCCACAATATAATATTCCATCAAGGAGGTACTTTTCAGAAGATATTACCCCAACAATATATAAAAGGGTAAAGAACAAAATAACACTTCAGCTGCAAGAAATGCAAGCAATATCATTAACATCAGATATTTGGGCTTGCTCATATAACAATGAAAGCTTTATAAGTATGTTAGGGCTTTGGATTGATAAAGATTTTCGAAGGAAGAGTGGAACATTACAAATCAGTAGTTTTAGTGTTTCTCATTCAGCAGAAAATATGTCTAAAAAGTGAGGATACTTAAGAGCATTGGATTTAAAAAAGATAAATATTCTGTTGTCCCTAACAGATAAATGCACCACCACATTACAAAAGGTATGAGAGGCGACAGGTGTTATAAAGGAGACATATTATTATATTCTTAAGAGTGATTGTTATAATTAGTTAAGAAACAATCACTATTTACAATGGGACATGGGAAATGGATTTCTTTATATTTAGAATTATGTTAATAATAATTATATTATAGTCACTATTAAAAAATAGTTTTATTATTATGATTATAATAATTAGATTCTAGTCACTATTAAAAATAGTTATATTATTATGATTGTAATAATTAGATTATAGTCACTATTAAAAATTGTATTACAAAAAGGTTAAGCTTGCTTAACTTATATTTTATTTAATTCTTCTTGAGGTCACTTTCATAACAACAATGGGGTGATCATGCGTTGTGACACTTAAGGGAGTTTATGAGAGTGGATGGGAACCATTAAAGCACAATGAGGGAGTTTATAAGAGTGGATGAAAACCATAAAACACAAGGGCAATTATTATTGCCTCACAATTAAGGTTGGGAAAAAGACAATTTGTATTTTTTTCCAAATTTAAGGTTTCTTGAGATGGCAATTTAAGCCATTTAAGATTTCTTGAGATAGATGGCAATGTATTGCCTGGGACTAAGAAAGTTGAGATAAGGTGGATCCTAAATTGTAAGAACCACAAAGGTAGAGTAAGACCAAAGAATAAAATGGATCTTGTCCAAGCAATAAAACGGGTCTTTAGATGTCTATAATTAAGACCTAGAAGAAGATGGATCGTGTCCAATCTGCTGAATGAGCCTAAAATAAAAACCCTGTAAAGTTTTACAGGAATTAGATTTATGAATTGAATGGGAAGTTATTATATTATTTAAATTAATTTAATAGTTTATTTTTAATTTCATCCAATCAAGATTTGCAAAGGGAATATATTTTTAAGAATTTAAAAGAAAAATACTTACCCTAATATAAGGTATGTCATTGAAGAGGTCTTAATTTGGCTGGTGCATCCTCAACAGGGGAATGGTTTCCGGCAAGTAAGCTGTAAAATTTATAAGGGAGATTGGGATATGATCTATGTTATGTTCATGATATCTCCATCTATATAAGCTCAGGTGTAATTATACTAGCTTTTTAACTAAAGAAATTAATTTACTAACCTTTTTGATTATAATCCAAAGGTATGAAAATTGAAAAAGTGTAAAAAGTATTTTACAATAATTATGATATGGGTATTATTATACCGTTTTTTAAGGTTTATAAATATAAACTGAACTGGAAAGTAGAAAGTAAAGTTTAAGATCATCCATAAACCAAAGTTGGCACAAATTTAATGTAATAAAAAGATTAGATTCACCCTCAATTTGCCAATGTACTCTGTTATTTAATGTAATTAAATAATTTTCCATTGGGAAATTTTTGGCGAACAAACACTTTGCTTAAATCTAAAGAATTAGAGACTAGTGTCTACAGTCACCCCTACATTCTCCCCCACTAAGCCTAAACCCCCACCTTTATTTTCGACGGTGATGAATATAACGGAGCTTAAACCCAGTGTTATTAGGCAGAGAAAAGGGTAGTACAGCAAAGTGTTAAGTGTATATACATCAACAAAGAAATTAGATTACTTTGCTACATTTCTATGTTATTTCTACTTTTACAATTATTTTATATTCCAAAAACTACTATGTGTTATAGTACTTAATATCCTGCCCAATAACCACTAATAAATATTAGCCGATTTTTCCAAATAGGACAGGACAGGTAGTGTACAGCAGGAATATGCGAGTTTCTCTTCTGTTCTTCCGCTGAAACTCAAAAACAAAAGGATTAGAATTTTTCTTATTGTGATTTCCATCAGTACATTTCATTACAATTTTTGGCGGTGTCAAATCACAAAAATTACAATAAACTTGTCTGATGAAAATATATTAGGATTATTGAATATCCCAATTACCATAAAAAATTGATATGTCTATATTAATATATATACATATATACCGTATAGTTTTAGTCAGTGGGGCATAATATACTTTTGTTTTTAGGCATACTAGCTATATAACTTTTCATTGGCATGGTGTAACACCTGATTTACTTTTCATGGTGTTCAATTCTGTGCTTTAGTATAATTAGTTGTAAGAATTTAAGGAAGACGTTTCTTTGGTTTGAGGAATGTGAGTGAACGTTTCCATGTTCATGAATGGAAAATGTGATAAGGAATCTGTGTTTTTCATTTTTTCCACAGATGGGCTTACAACAGGGGAGCTTAATGGTTTTAAAGGAAGAAAATAGGGTGTATGTAAATCAAGGTTAGGTAATTTAGGGTTAGGTACATTAGAATTAGGTAAACAAGGGTTAGGTAACTTATAATTAGAATCTTGAGATTGACGAGGAGACAACGGACTCTCGTTCCGTTGACTTGGACTTTGTTCCATTTTTGGAGGAGATTTTCTGTAATATTCAGTTTTTACTTCATTAGCATTAATAGGAGAGTGTTCATTGGAAGAACTAAGTGTATGAGAATTAGAAAATCTTCGTGTAGTATGATTTTGAGGGTCAGACATTAAGTGTGGTTTAACATGTTGAGGACATTTCATCCCAGGAATGGGGACCGACTACAAAAGGGACAGAATAGCGCTTACGCACATTCAGGGAGAGATGGTTGGAGGTAATTTAGAAAGACTTACGAGATCGGCACTCCAGAATTTTACATGACCTGGTTTTTCTACAATAGCTACAATCCCCAAATATTGTAGGCAATTGGTGTATTTGGTGACCGACCTTTTTGCAAAATTCACACAGCAATGCTTTGCGCTCAACTGGATTTAAGTTGTGTGATCTTTTATGATTTTTATGATTAAAGGTTCGTTGATTTTTAAGAAGGGAAGAATTATGAACTTGGGTCTTAGAAGGATAATAAGTCTGTGTGTGAGTCTTATATGAATGTTCTTTTATGTTCTGGGTAGAAGAGTTATGTGTGGAAAGAATAGGGGAAGTAAGATATTCTGTGTAATCTGAATATAGCATGTCAGCATATCCCACTATGTCTTCCCAAGGAGTACGGAAATTAATATTCTGCTCCTTCATTTGGATATATTCTCTGACACCTTGCTCTACATTTAAGGGCAGATTATTCAAGAAAGCAGTGTGGAGAGATTCGTGCCCGCTCATGTCTAAGCCATGGTAAGCACGACTAGCCAAGCGTTCTAACCTGGTGGCAAACTCACGAATACTCTCATTTTTATGTCTACGGGCAGTGTTATATGTTTTTACATAGTAAGCGTTCATGTGTCTCTCCTCGTCCTCATACCATTGGATGAGAGTCTCTCGTACAGAAAAGTAATCTGTATCGTTTTTAGTGACTTGACGATAGAATAGGAGAAATTTACCCTGTAATTGACTGCCAAGACAGTGTAACCATTGATGATATAAATTAGGGAATTGAAGCCGGCAGTAAGCTTCAAAATCCTCTAAATATGAAATAAAGTTTTTCTTTGTTCCCAACTTGTATTTCCCCGGGTCAGTTATGTTAGATATCTGGGTAGATGTCTGTGATGTATTGAGTAACTGGGTCAAGTGCCCAACAGCTTTTTCTAGCATGTCAATTTTTTGTTTGATTATGGGCCCAGAGTACAAGTTTGGGGATTCAGGAGAATCATATAATGTTAATTGGGGGGTGTTTAAATATGATATGGGAGGTAAAACAGGACTAATAGGAGATTGCTCGTCAAAATCTATGAGCAAATTGTCCAGTTTTAAAGGTGGATTCATTGGTTTATGATCTTGAGAATTAAATTGATTAATGGGATTATCGGGTGATACATCCATTTTATAGTTTATAGTTTTAATGCAATTTTCAGTTAATTAACTATATCTATAACTATATTACTATTCTACCTCTATGATCGTAGGATCGTAAGGACTAAACTAATAGTTTGAAAGAATAGTAAGATTTTTTTGGTCCGCAGTAAAGGATTTGTTTTGAAATTTCTTCGGGAATATGAAGCAAATTTATGAAATATTTTAAAAAATACTTTGTTCTGTGTTGTGATGCGACGAGTGGCGAAGTGATCAATATCACAATCCAGTGGCTTAGCGAACGACAAGAACACAAGGTCCCTGTTCGGGCGCCACTTAATTTTCTCGTATTTATGTGGTGGAGAGTAAGTAATGTGTTCAATGAATAAAAATTGGCTTACTTACTCCCAGCGAAGAATGAGAAAAGAAGAAAAGAAAATTTATGAAATTATGATTGAATAACAAGGTAAGTACCTGTCAATAATTATGAAGACACACCACTGCGAACTGGTAAGTCGAGAAGACGTGCCTATGTCCCGTTTAGGCTGAAACAATATGCCCAACCGCTGGGTCCATTTGGAGGGACCTTGGTTATGCTGCTCGCTAATTATGGAATGTGATTTTAGGATGTTTAGAGTAGGTACTTTAGGACAAAGGAGAAGAAAAGAAAAGTAAAATAAATAGGTTTATTACCCAGTGAAAATGAGGACTATATTAAGTTCTATGGTACAGACTAAAAACTATATACTAAGTAAAAATACCCGAAACCATAGATATTTTATGAACTTATAACAAATGTTATGTGTAGGAAATACTGGAAATTATTTCGGTATTTCGTGAGGAGATTTTATGTAAAATCTCAGAATTTGAAAGTGTTAGAGAGAGATGGTTATCAAAAACGACTAACCACTCGGATAGGATTTATTATTATATTCTTAAGAGTGATTGTTATAATTAGTTAAGAAACAATCACTATTTACAATGTGACATGGGAAATGGATTTCTTTATATTTAGAATTATGTTAATAATAATTATATTATAGTCACTATTAAAAAATAGTTTTATTATTATGATTATAATAATTAGATTCTAGTCACTATTAAAAATAGTTTATATTATTATGATTGTAATAATTAGATTATAGTCACTATTAAAAATTGTATTACAAAAAGGTTAAGCTTGCTTAACTTATATTTTATTTAATTCTTCTTGAGGTCACTTTCATAACAACAATGGGGTGATCATGCGTTGTGACACTTAAGGGAGTTTATGAGAGTGGATGGGAACCATTAAAGCACAATGAGGGAGTTTATAAGAGTGGATGAAAACCATAAAACACAAGGGCAATTATTATTGCCTCACAATTAAGGTTGGGAAAAAAGACAATTTGTATTTTTTTCCAAATTTAAGGTTTCTTGAGATGGCAATTTAAGCCATTTAAGATTTCTTGAGATAGATGGCAATGTATTGCCTGGGACTAAGAAAGTTCTTGAGATAAGGTGGATCATAATATGTGAGAACCACAAAGCTAAAACCGTATAATAAGACCGTATAATAAGATGGTTCTGAGAAGTTCTGAATATGAATCTAAAATAAAAATGGGTCTTGTCCAATCTGGATATGAACCTAAAATAAAAACCCTGTAAAGTTTTACAGGAATTAGATTAATGAATTGAATGGGAAGTTATTATATTATTTAAATTAATTTAATAGTTTATTTTATTTCATCAAATCAAATTTGCAAAGGGAATATGTTTTAAGAATTTAAAGAAAAATCTTACCCTAACATAAGTATGTCATTGAGGGGTCTTATTTGGCTGGTGAATCTCAACAGGGGAATGGTTTCCGCAAGTAAGCTGTAAATATAAGGGAGATTGGGATATGATCTATGTTATGTTCATGATATCTCCATCTATATAAGCTCAGGTGTAATTATACTAGCTTTTTAACTAAAGAAATTAATTTACTAACCTTTTTGATTATAATCCAAAGGTATGAAAATTGAAAAAGTGTAAAAAGTATTTTACAATAATTATGATATGGGTATTATTATACCGTTTTTTAAGGTTTATAAATATAAACTGAACTGGAAAGTAGAAAGTAAAGTTTAAGATCATCCATAAACCAAAGTTGGCACAAATTTAATGTAATAAAAAGATTAGATTCACCCTCAATTTGCCAATGTACTCTGTTATTTAATGTAATTAAATAATTTTTCATTGGGAAATTTTGGGCGAACAAACACTTTGCTTAAATCTAAAGAATTAGAGACTAGTGTCTACAGTCACCCCTACATTCTCCCCCACTAAGCCTAAACCCCCACCTTTATTTTCGACGGTGATGAATATAAAACGCAAAAAGCAAAAACAGAAGAAACTCAGGCGAAGACAAGGAGCGCCATTATAAAGAATTCTTTTAGTACTTACTATTTGTAATATGGTAGTACTAGTAGTCACTCTTATTAGATAGTTTCATGCGTTGATAACACTTAATGTGATTAATAAAACTCGGCTTGAGTTAATGTTTTACTGACATCAAATATTACAACTTAAAAATGATTGGTATCAATTTATATTAAAAGTATGGACAAATATGACAATCAATATTGAGCACTATAGTAAATGATAATTATATACATCCTATTCTAAAACCGTAAAAAGGGGTTATGTGAATTTGGAATCCAACAGATAGCTGTACATTCAATAGCTGTAAATATAAATACATAATTGCCAACCAGCAACTTCACAACCGTATTGTGAATATATATATAATATATATATATATATATATATATATATATATATATATATATAATATATATATATATATATATATATATAATATATATATATATATATATAGGAATTCACTCTTACCATTTGAAATATGAAGAATTGTCTATTTGAAATGTATTACATGGTAACAGCGCAAGTTCGTAAATAACATAGTTAAGAAATGATTATATGAAAAAGATGTTCACTCAGTTTATGAGAATTCACAATGTTTTCTAATCGCAATACGAACTGGAAAAATAAAATTGAAATTAAGAAACAAAATTTGATAAAATTTTAAGCAAATATTCACTGCAACAGTTTCGTTTCAAAGTTTTCACAAAACTCTCGTCAGAGTCACTCCTTGAATTCGTCTCACAATTTTTCCAAAGTTTCTCATTGGATTTTAAATTAGTGACGTAGCTTCACTAAAATTGTTTGTTAAATTATTTATTTATAATTGTTTATAGAGTCCCCTTGCTAGGGTAATTGTACAATCACTATCACTTGAAAGTTTTTGTTCCAATCACATAACTTTGATAAATTGTTGCTTCAGGAATCCTTATCCAACGGAAGACGGAATCATACCAGATTAAGATCTTTGAGTTAAGGGAATAGGATGAGGAGGAGTATCATACGTCTAAATGTTGGTCGGTAAAGTCTAAAGTACGTAATGTTCTGAGTCGTAATTTAGTAACAGAAGGTTGGGTTTAGGATTCATGTCTAGTAAGGACGGGACGTAAAAGACATTCTAACAAAGGCGCGAAATAGATATTTCAACAACATACTATCCAACGAGTAAGAACATGACCATCAAGGACTTAGAATATGAAAAATTTTATGAAACATGAAATAAGAATCAAGGAGGACATCCTTGAGTCAAACTTTGAAAGTTAACACATTTGAGTAGAAAGGTACAAACATACAGGTAATACAATCCACACGGGTTATTAGTTACTTGGTAAGCAAAAGTAAGTTTCTCGTAAAACATCAAGAATAAGGACCAATAAATTTGGACATAATGAACACAGAATAACTTCAACACATAAACATTAAGAGTTTTCACAACCATGTACAATAATTAACGTAATGCAGAACGATTAAAAGAAAAACAGAACAAGAAAGGAATTTACATGAAACAACAAAAGGAGGAATGATAGATGACATCAATTTAAGTAATTAGTCAAGTAAAGAAATAAAGGTCGCCAAGTATGTTCTTCTTTAAATTTCAGGGATGTTTGTGAAGCTTGTTTTATTCAGTAAGGTTGAAAAGAGAATATCTCAGTTCAAGTGAAGGAATGGTTATAGGAATAGGTTACGTAAACTATAATTAAAGAATGAGTAAAGCAAAGCAAAGCATGAAGTAATTAACATCAACTTAAGAAAGAACATAACTAATTATTATACAATTACTTAAAAATTAAAGCACACATATATGTAGGACAATTTTAATACAATGCTACACATATTAACGGGTTACTTATAACTAGCTTGTTTTCATATTTTTCGGCTTTTCTTTTCTTTTCCATTTTTATTTTATTTTCTTCATTTTGTAAAAGGTTAGGTATAGACCTAAACATATAACATATAAGAGTATATAGTATAACATATAATAGTATAAGATATAACACTTAAGGAATATGTACTTAGATGTAACTTATGTATTAAGAGTATAGGATAAAACACTATGTAGGATATATACTTAAATGTAACTTACATACTAACAGAACGAAATTCCGCGCGCATAACACACGAAAGTTCGACTTACTTACTTACTATATTCAAATCGAGCGTAGAACACACGATGTAGATTGATTTCTTAAACTAATTATTTACACAATTTACAAATTCATACTTACTTCAAGGATTCACCGTTGAATAAATATGAGGTGAACACGAATTATATATGTGTGTTCTATGGGTAATAATTATATTGTTGATTTTGTATATGATTGATGTGGTTTATGTTTTTTGTTTTAGGAATAGCTCCAGTACTGGAAAAATCCGTATCACTGGGTGTAGGATTGACAGTAGTGGAGGTAGTAGAAGTTTGAGGTAAAATATTAGAAGAAGGAGTTTGTACATCCGTTATTGGAGTAGAATGGAAAGGTTGTAGAATATTTCGTACGGGATACATTCTTTGAGAATAGGTAGGAGTAGAGTAATCAAGAACACTGGTGAATTTGGGTGAAAGCTTCGGAGGTAATTTAGGAGGAAGCTTAGGTGTCAATTCAGGAGGAATGTCTCTTGACTTTAAAGGTAATGAAGGAGGAATATCTCTGGACTTAATAGGTAAGGCAGGAGAAATGTCTCTCGACTTCAGGGGTAGTTCAGGAGGTGCTACTCTGGACACATCTAAGGGAAACTGTCTAAATATGTCTGAAACAGATCTAGAACGAACATTAGGATTGGGAGTCCAGGAAATAGTACGTGGATCAACTGAATGGAAAGATGGTGATTCAGGATTAACTGGAGGAGGAGGTGACACTCGTCTCGCATGACTGCGAAGTCTCATTGGAGAATTTGCACGAGGACCTCTAAATTGTGGATGAGGACGGTAGGAAGGATCTATTCGTCTATCGTCCTTAATAAAAGTTTCTTCAGGAGAAGAAGGAGAAGATTGGATATTAGGGTATTCATCATAATATCTAATCGGGCTTCTAACACCTTGTTGTTGGTCTGGGGAAGAAGGAGGACCACTACTATGAGTAGAAGAACGCCTAGAAAGAAGAGGAGAGCTATGCATAGAGCTCTGACCAGACAAATTAGGCTGAGAGAAGGGAGAAGAAAGCTGTGGTGAGCTATATGAAATATTCTTTCGTAAAGAATGAGTTAAATATGGATTAAAACTTCCATTAGGATCTTGTGCCAAAGATGAATCGGAAGGAACTCTTTGGGTTGTTTGTTGATGGGGAGTATGATGAACTTGTCTTGGGGAAGACTGTACCGAAGGTGGTAACGAAGATTCAGGGGAGATAGGAGTTACATCCCTTTGATGTTGTTGTCCTCGGTATTGTTGTTGTTGTACTGGCGATAGCCGTTGTGGCATCTGGTGTCGTTGTTGAACTCGGAGTTGTTGTTGCACTGGTTGAGGTGGCTGGACTCGGAGTTGTTGTTGCACCGGATGTCGTGGCTGAATCGGTTGTTGTACAGCTTGTATAGGAGGTGGCAATATGTATTGCAGATCATACTCATCATCATCATCGTTGTCTGAATGAGTATCAGAAGAAGGGCCCCCTCCACGCGGACGAAGGCGTCGAGCAGGGGGAGGTTGGGGAGGTGGTTGGTGGAAACCACGCTGGACAGGTCTCGTGGGCAATGGAGGATTCTTTATAGGATCATAGGATTTCCAACTGGACGAAAGATTGTTGTCCACCGTTTTAACGATCGGCATGGGAAGAATCTTTAAATTATCCACATGAGACTCAAATTCTCTATTAGTAACAAGACATCTGAGAAGATATTTGTTAAATTTAAGAACATTGATAACTAAATAAGGACCAACCCATTTCTTGAATAACTTCGGAGATAAATGGGGAGGTTTTACAGCAAGTAAATAGACATAATCGCCAACACGAATAGGACGTATAGGAGCCTTTGAGTGTTGTTGTTGGGCGATTCTTAGTGTTTCTTTTTCTAATTTTTGACGAGCCAATTCGCGGATGGCGGCTGCTCTTTCGGCCATTTCCGCGTTAAAATCATATAGATGATCCTTTAAAGGCTGTGTCTTATTAACAAAAGGAGAAACATAGTCAGGGAGGTCGTAGGGTAGCCTACGAACATAAAAATGGACCAGAAAATGAGGAGTATTACCAATAGAAGAGTTATAAGTAGAATTTAAGGAAATTTGTGCAAAAGCAATGTATTTTCCCCAGTCGTCGTGCTGTATGGAAACGAAATGACGCAAGTAATCCTCTATACGTCTATTTTCTCTTTCAACCAAACTGTTGCTCGCAGGATGTCTGACGGCAATAGTTCGATTTTTAATGTTCCATGTTCTGCAGACTTCATTGAAAAATTCTGACGTGAACTCGGCAGCTCGGTCTGTTATAAGTATTTCTGGTACAGAATGATGGAGAATGACTCTATTTAAGAGAGTTTCGGCAACAACTTTACCATCTCTAGAAGATACAGGGCATATTTCACAATATCTAGTGAGCGCATCCTTAAAAACTAGGATGTATTTAGCACCGGTAATTTTACATTTTGGAAGCGGACCTATGGTATCTAAATGTACTCTAGAAAAAGGATAGTAAGGTAAAGGATAGGAGTTGATAGCAACTGGATGAGGTTTGGAACCTTAACTTCAAGAACATAAGTAACATTGTTTACAAAAGAAAAGACAAAAAGTAGAAATTCCGAGGGAAAGTAATATTTTTCCCTTATACTTACGTATTCAGCCTGCGGATTCCGCACCGGATGACTGAAGAAAGTGTATTATGAATTCCAGCATATAACAGTATAATATAAGAGAATCGGGAACTTCAAGCAAATATTTGTTTTTAGGAGAAACCCAATAAAGTAAACCTTTGACTATAAGATGTGGGAGACAACTGTCCGGGTTAGGAGAATTTTCAATTTTGTTGATAATTTCCGATAGTCTAGGACAATTACGCTGTTCATGGAAAACAACATCATCAGTAAAAGTGTAAACTCTATTATCGGGAAAAGCTATTGGAACAGGATTGTGAACAAGAGCTATAGAAGGCTCTTCAGGATGGTTTTGAAACTTTGTAAACCGTATGGCAGAAGTTTTGTGATCAGGAGTGTCTTCATTAGAAGAAGAAAGGTGTCCAGTGTCAGGAACTGGGTGACGACTGAGATAATCAGGAATAATATTCAGTTTGCCCTCGATATGAACTATCTCTGGGTTGAAAGACTGAATCTTTAGATTCCACCTTTCTAGACGACCAGCTAATTGTTTGTGTCTGAAAAGGTGTACTAATGCGGAATGATCAGTGTAAATTTTTAGAGGATAACCAAATATGATAGTTCTAAATTTGGTTAGAGCGTGTACTATGGCCAACGCTTCTTTCTCGGTCGTACTATAGTTGATTTCAGCTTTACTTAGCATTTTGGAAGTGAAAGCAAGAGGTTTTTCTTTCCCATTCTCATCTAACTGAGCTAATACGGCGCCTATACCGAAATCAGATGCATCCTTAAAATGAACGGTTTAGAGTAATCAGGGAAAGAAAGTGCTGGATCTAAAAGTAAAAATCTTACTTTAACGAGTCAGATAAGCAGACTGTTGTTTCGTATTGCCAAGAAAAATGGGAATATTCTTCTTTAGGAGCAAAGTTAGGGGTTGCACGAGAGAAGAGTAGTGCGGTATCATGTGGCGAAAATAATTGAAAAAACCAAGGGTTGAACGGACATCAGACACATTCTGAGGAATTTTAAATCCTTTAATTGCTTCCAATTTGACCGGATCAGGGGATAGCCCCTTCTCGCTGATTTTAAAACCTAAGAAAGTGACACTACTTTTAAAGAAAGAACACTTTTCAAGCTTTATTTTTAGGTGAGCGTTAGTTAAAGCATTAAAAACCTTTGTAAGATGTGTATAATGTGTAGGAATGTCTTTACTAAAAATGAGAATGTCGTCAATAAAAAGTAAACAAACCACGCCTAGCAAGCCGGAGAGTGCCATTTCCATTGTACGGCTAAAAATCGACGGAGAATTGCGCGCACCTTGAGGCATAATCCTCATTTGCCAATGTCCACGAGAAGTGGAGAAAGCAGTGTAAGGACGAGACGTTGGTTCGCATTCCAAGTGTGAAAAATCCCGAGAGTAAGTCAATCGTGGAGAACACGCGTGCTGACCCTATAAGGGACAAGGATTCAGCAATATTAGGCAGCGGATACCTGTCCGGAACTGTGAAGGAATTCAACTTCCGGTAATCGACTACTACTCTCATTTTTCCACCACTCTTTTTAGGAATTAAAAGCAAAGGGGAGTTATTAGGAGAAATACTAGGTTCGATGTATCCTTTTTCCAAGCTGTCTTCTACCCATTCGTCTATGGCTTCCATGTACTTATGGGGTAATTTATATGGACGAGTATACACATAGTCCGGACTGCCTTCCATAAGTTTAATAGAAAATTTGTTTAAAGGGCAGACTCCTACTGGATCATCTGCTAAAGCAATAGTATTTCTATTTTTAACCAAGAATGAAAGCATGTCTTCAAGTTGTGAAGGATTATTTAAAACGTATTTGTTTGAATCCTTACTAGATTCAGAGAGTAAAATTTCTCTGTAAACTTCCCGAATTTGTGCATCGGAAAGACCCTTAGAAGCAGTGACTGTGTTAATGTCATATGGTTCTGTGGTTTTGTAAAGAAGCGGAGAAGCTGTAGTAAGTAGGCAGTGATTGTCGAAAGTAACAGTATCTGCGCCTAAATTTACTAACTCTAAGAAAATGTTGCCGTTATGGCAGGTAGAAAGAGTGTTTCCAAAGAAAAGTGTACCTGTGGAAAGATAATCACTTTTGCTTTCTGTAATGAGTGCTAAGTTCTCTGGAGGAGAAGACAAATTGGATGTACCTAACAGGGAGAATACCTTAGTGCGGTAATATCTCTAACAAGTCCTAGAAGTATATCCATTATACAGAAAGAGAATCGTTATGACAACATTCACACTTGTTGAAATTTTTAATCCGAATAAGGCATCTGGCATCTGAGTGCCGAGAAGAAGAAAGAATTATTCATCGTTTACTTTTCAAGTAAGTCGCGTATCTGGTCAGGTGCGACGAAGATAAGGAAGTGATGTGAATTGTTTATTCTCCTGTAAAGAATAGGAAGGGTATTGAAAAGATAGAAGATAGGGAGAGAGATTCAGAAGGATTTTAAAATGTGTAATCCATACTTGTGTATGGGAGCTTTACTGTACTCATTTTGGTGTAAGTGTACTCGCCTACTATTATGTTACTGACTAAATCAATTTCTTCTGTATGCGTGTACCTACTTCTTCAGCAGTTAAAACCCTTCTCCATGATTAACTTATTTTATCTCATTCATCGAAAGGATGAATATATAATTTTAGTAATGTCCAAGTAAGGAACGACAGAACGACACCCGACTCCCCTGGAGAGTATGAACTGCCATTAATTTTAATCATTGATGTCTGAGAAGAATCCGACCTAGGATTAGGATAGCTTGTGACAGGACGCTCAATTAAATTATGAGGCAGTGGTGCTCCTATATTAGGTGACACCTCGGTGGTTCGGTTAGGCATGTATCCATTGTAAATGGGACGTGGAGGCATTGGTGCAGTAGTGTTCGTATTTAACCTACCTTGTGGTGAGTTAAATTGAGACCTACCGGCATTATTTGAAGGGTACATTGGTGTGCACCGACCTAAATTGTCACGTGGTGATGTACAATGCACTTTTGGAGCCTTAACACTAGGGTGCCCGAGGGTGCCAAGGGGTGCCCTGGGGTGTACTGAAGAAAAATGCAATTTTCGAGCATTTTCACCATGGTGCCCAAGGGTGCCAAGGGGTGCCCTGGGGTATACTGTGGTGCAAAGCAATTTTTGAGCTTTTACGTTAGTGTGCACAGAAGTGCAAGGAGTGCCACGGGGGTGCAAGGTGGTGCAAGGCAAATTTTGACCTTTTACACTAGTGTGCACAGGAGTGCAAGGTGTGCCACCGGGGTGCAAGGTGGTGCAAGGCAAAATTTGACCTTTTTCACTAGTGTGCACCGGAGTGCAAGGTGTGCCACCGGGGTGCACTGCAGTGGCCTGCCTGGAATCACTAAAATCTCCCTTATAGGGAGCAGGATTGGTCCTGCAGCTTCCATTTGAAGAGAGTTTTCCTGGAAAAGGAGTCGCAATATTCCGCTCATGGCTAAACAGCGGTGCTTGGTGCGGAGAAAGTACTGCGGTGCTTCGGCTATAGTCACCACTTGGTGATATAGGCGAAGGTGGATGAACACTATGTGGAGGAGCCACTGCGGTGCTCCGATTATTAACTCTACAATTTCCCATAGAGGGAGCAGGTGTGGTCATACAGCCTCTGCTATAAGAGGAGCGAATATAATCTCCTGTATAAGGAGTTTGAGAAGTCAAGCAGCCTCCGGGGGAGGAGCGATACAGTCTGTTCAAGCAGCCTCCAGCAGAGGAGGAGCGATACAAGGGTATAGGATTATCTCCGGTACTGACGGAGGTTCTACACATGGGATGGCTGCTCCTAGCGTAAGGAGAGATCCTAATTGGAGATTGGGAAGAATACGTACCGGTACCAACAGTAGTATTTCCTCCATCTCTTTTAGCATTAGTGCTTGTACTTAATACATCCCTATTATAACTTACCTTAAGTGTAGGTTCTATGTCCTTTCGTAGAGGCGTAGACTTAAGAGCCTGACTATAAGACCTGTCTGTAATTAATTGTGAGTCATTGTAGCACGGATAACTTTGGAAATTATTTAAAGAAAGAGGAGCATTCTTGCTCTTACTTCCTTTTTTTATTAATTGTAACTTAATTTCCTTAATGTCTCCATTTATATCCATAAAATGAGCACAATCACGCCTTATGTTTATTGTAAGTGGCAAAATTTTCAATGTATCCGTCCCTATTAAGACATCTAATGGAAACGATGTAGAATCTGGCACCACATAAAAACTACAAGTAAACGACTTACCATAAATTAATACCTGAAGTTCTGTTCTTCCTAAAATTTCCAACTCTTGTCCTGATATGGACTTTAATATAATATCCGATTTGTGCAAAATCGGATGTGTATTATTACCCGCATTATTGTATAGTTGCCGGAAAAGGCTCTCTTTAAGGATTGATCTAGAAGCGCCTGTGTCGGTCAAAGCTACAGTGTTAATGACTTTGGTAAAATTAAAAGTAAGTTGGAAGGGAAGTCCATATAAAACTCCTGGTTTCATATGATTAGAAGTGGTAAGTATGTAAGAAGATGGTAAGGAAGAAGGAGTGTCTTCTATTAAAAAGGACATAGAGGAATCTATAGCGTTTATACTATCGACTCCGAGAGAGGTGGGGCAGTTATGAGTTGAAGTCAATTTCATAACGCCCCCTGAAAATTTGGATCGGTGTTATTTTCAGGATGTGTATAATAAGCTTGAGTTTGTTCATTAGTATAAGGAGAGTAATTCTCATAGGAGGACACAGGTTGGTCCTGAGAAAGAGGATAGGCAGCAGCCTCGTCCATAGTCCCTACATGCTGATGCATGTAGCGGCCGGAGCTATGTACTGGAGCTGATGAAGGACGTTGTGAAGGAGGGTTTATCTTTACACGCTTATTATTAGTGGGTGTAATATTATAATGTGTATTTACAGTAGACAAAACATTATCACAATTATTATTACACTTTGGACGAATTACATTTACATGTACAGAAGTATGTAAAGACTTAAGAGTAGGACATGGTACACACAATTGACGAGACAAATGATAAGAGTGAGGGACATGGACACCAATAGGAGGAGTTATATTACTTTTACAGGACGAGACAATTGAGGAAGAGGGATTAGCAGAAAGAGGAATGGAGGGAGTAGTCTCCGACTTCTCAATTATTTTCTCTCTCTGTACTTGGCCTTTTCTCATTGACTTCTCCTTAATAAATTTAATTCTCCTCAAAGCCATTGGGTGTGAGTAATCCCAAGTAGATCCACGGCAGGCAGGTTGGCTCCCGCGCGTGTGATAATCCATACAATAACTACAGAATTCTCTGAATATACATTCTCTCTCATCGTGGCCATATCTTTCACACCTATGACATTTAGGCATGTGTACTCCAGCAGCTATGGAATTCATATCAGCGCCCCCTCTGCAGGGAATATTTAACATATTGGAAGCCCTTGATAGGTAATATTCAGCACTTTTAATTTGTGAAAGTGAGACACTATTATGATTAAGGATTCTTTGTATATTAGCTTTTAAAGAATGAATGTGTTCTATTCTTTGATTAAATTTACTAAGGGAATACTGTGAATCTTGACTTGTAAGCTCATTAGTGTCTGTGTTATTTGTACCTGAAAGCAAAGGGTATGAAAAAGGAACTTGTACAGGGCGAGGGCTGATATGAGTTTCCCCACTACTTATGTATACACCTTCATGAGTATATGGTGGTGATTCTTCCTTGATTAGGGAACTGTCACTCTGAAATGTAGCACACGGCAGTACCCCTCCCCTACTACTATATGGACCTGAGTCATAAGACAGGCTTGTATAGTGTCGGGAAGGCATGCAAGGCATCTCTACATAACTTTGGGGACTCTGTCCTTGCATTAGACTGCGTTGGGGCATGGCTGCATAATAGGGTGCATTACTACCATACATAGCACTTGCTGATATTGCCCCTTGCGGCCCCGAAACATGGGTATAAGCATGGGCTCCCATGTAAACCATCGGTGCTGGGTTGCTAGAGATATGGGCATGGCCCACAGTTGACATCTCCATACTACTGGACATGTAAGTACCTCCAACTGGACCTGTTACTTCACTATGGTACATAGGGGCTCCAGTTGGGTTCATTTCTACTTGAATTTTTAGGTGCCGGGACAAGGCGGCACCTTGTATCCTCTCGCTACTACTTAGCGGCGTGATATTTTCTTATTGTACCCTTCCCTTAATCATTCCCACCCCTAAAGAGCCCTTAAAATTAGCAAAAAGTGGCATATAAAAGAACTCCTTGTACTCTGAGTTGGTGTCAAGAGTGGTGGAAAGAACAATTTGAGGGGTTGACCCTTTATAAGTACCTTTAGCATGCTGTACTTTAATTATGGTAGCTTTAGGAATGACTGAAATGGAAAGGACAGGGTATGGAAGAAGAAAAATATCAGTTAAACGGTAGGGCAGTAGTAATAGTAGTAGTAGTAGTAAGTACAGTAATAGTAATAGTAGTCATAGTGGTAATGATTCTCCTATTCTATTTATTTTAGAAAAAAAAATTCTATAAAAACTGTATAATGGTAATCTTACTCTGGAAGGTATCTTTTGAGATGACGGGGGAAATGAGTGCTATACTACTCTGGAGTGAACTCGTCTTCCTTCAGTAGGTAGTCCCTCTGCAACAATTTCGCGCCCTACTACTAACATACGTACTACTGAAATGATATTATATATATATATATACCAGTATAGGTATATATATATATATATATATTATATTATATAATATATATATATATATAAATATATATATATATATATATATATATATATATATATATATATATATATATATATATATATATATATATATATATATAATAATTAAAAAGAAAGGGACTCTGTGAACTTTGGTCAATATAGTATATTATATAATATAATATACATATATGATATATAATATATATATATATATATATTTATATATATATATATATATATATATTTTTATTTAAAGTTAAACCCTTTTTTTATTATTGCAAATTTTGCATAAATCGGAGAACTGCATATTCTGCAATAAATCGAAGACCAAATTTTCTGCCTCAGCTTTTTTCATATATAATAGATTTTAATTAGATAAAATTTTTCTATTATTATTATTATTATTTATTCCATTAATTTCAACAAAAGATTTATTATTTAATAGATTTTTATTAGAGTATTATTAGAATAAAATAATGACGTAACTTATAGGTAAGTTGACTTGCAGACTCGTGACGTATTTTGAGGCGGATTTTCAATCACTTTGACGTCATGAATGGTGACTTGATTTCTTTGCGTCATAAGATGGAGACCAATAGCTGTTTATCACAGAGGCGTTTACTGAACGACTTCAACGGTGACTTGACACACCTTTTGGGAGAGGGAGAAGTGGCGGCAATCTTGTGGAAGATGGGTGATTCTTCCCCCACACACACACACAACCCCTTTAACGGCGTTGAACGGGATATATATATATATATATATATATATATATATATATATATATATATATATATATATATATATATATATATTAGAATCAGAGACTATGTAACACAATATGATTGTCTATTTTGTTATTTTGGTTGAAGAACCTAAATGTGTTAATATCTTTATGGCTATAAGAGATATAAGAGATATGAGACCTCCCCTCCGGAGAGAGAGAGATGTGGCAACGAAACGCAAAAAAGCAAAAACAGAAGAAACTCAGGCGAAGACAAGGAGCGCCATTATAAAGAATTCTTTTAGTACTTACTAATTGTAATATGGTAGTACTAGTAGTCACTCTTATTAGATAGTTTCATGCGTTGATAACACTTAATGTGATTAATAAAACTCGGCTTGAGTTAATGTTTTACTGACATCAAATATTACAACTTAAAAATGATTGGTATCAATTTATATTAAAAGTATGGACAAATATGACAATCAATATTGAGCACTATAGTAAATGATAATTATATGAAATTGAATTGAAGCCCAAAGGAGCTATTGAATTTGGAATGTTAAGAGAGAAAGGAGAAGTGAACAGTTGTAAAAATAAAGACATAATAACAAACAAACAACTTCACAACCAAAACTGAATATATATATATATATATATATATATATATTATTATATAATATATAACATAATATAATATATATGATATATATATGGCTTGTGGGAATTCACAACTCTTACGCATTTGAAAAATGAAACGAATTAGGTCCAGTTTGAAATGTATTAACACATCGGTCAACGAGCGCCCAGTTCGTAAAATAACAATAGCGTTAGAAATGATGTAATATAAAAAGATGTTTCACTTCAAGGTTTATGAGAATTTGAAAAGAAGATTGGTGATGGATATCGAGGACGAGACTGGAAAATGATAAAAATTGAAAATTAAGAAACCAAAATTTGGACATTAAAACAGTTTAAGGCAACATATTCAACTGCAACAACAAGTATTGCGTTTTCAAAAGTTTTCCAACAAACTCTCGTCAGGAGATCACTGATCTATGAATTTCGTCTGCAGCCACAATTTTCTATCCAAAGTTGTCTCATTGGAATTTTAAATTAGTGTTGTTGGATGCAGAGCCGGAGTCGGAACTGACAAAATATGTTCAAGATTATTTATTTAGTTACATTTGTTATATGATAATTATTATATAATATATAATAAGTATATAAAGTATATATATATATATATATATATAATATATATATATATATATATTAACGATATTTTTTTTAATCCCGATATTCGATATTTTTGAACCGATAGTAATTGATATTTTTTTTTTATAATATCGTATATTGGAAAAGTGAGCGTGGTGACTTCGAAGTAAGCGTGATAGATCCGCAGCACAAATCAGTCTCATAACCGATAAACATGCTGGGGTAGAGCATGGTGTACGGAAAGATCAGCTTAAGGGCATTCAAAAATGAACGTATCTTCGCGAGACTCCGCATAATAGGCCGGTCGAATCGGCCCCCTTCCAAGTTCCGACTAGGAAGGCTGAAGGCCAAGTCGACAGTAACTACCGTCTTTAAATGGGGCCCAAACTACGACCACTTCCGTATGAATGGGGGTGAACTTCGGCCCTTCCGAATAGCTCTGGAGAAACTCGAAGTGAGTTTGGGAAACTGTCACTACCGTTTTAGACAACAGTTCGGCCACTCCGATTCGACTAGCAAAGGGCTTGAAGGCTTAGCGACGGGTCAACCCTCTTTAAAATGGGGCCCATCCAACGGCCTTCGTTCTAGAATTGAGGGCGAGCTTCGGCTACTTCCGAATAGCTCGAGGGAAATCCGAAGATTTGGGAAACGGTCACTACCGTTTCACAGAGGAACAGCGCTTCGGGCATTTCCGAATAAGCACTGCGCAACTAAGTGAAAGCCTAAGTTAGCTAAAATATGTTCGCTGAGAAAAGCTACTGCTATCTAATGTAGTTTAGCTACGTTGCCTTGTGAGAGAGCTAGAAGGTTAACTTCCTAGTCGCTTTCCCCTGAAATCCTCAAATCTTGTGCCTTTTATATATTCCTTGAAAAAGTTCGAATCATTAAATATTAACTATAAAGAATTAATTTTTAAATATTATTTTACATAATGCAAAAATAAATTTTAATGGAAATAAGACTGATTCAAATCGAACAAGTGGGAAAGAGCATTTCTAATTAACTTTTAATATATCCGAATCATTGCATTATGTACAACTAAAAAAGCAAATTTAAAAAACTTCATAATACTCTATTTATAATATTTGCTCTATGAAGTCGATGGAAAAAACAATATTAGCGATTATTTAACTTAAGAATTAATTATTAACATATAAAGTTTCTCAAATAAATCTTTTATGAGAAGTAAATTAAAGCGAAACTTAAGAAACGGCATGTATCCGTATCCTTCAAGATGCAAAGAAAAGCTTAAATACATTACAATCTAAATATAGGCCTAATAATATTAATTAACTTGTCAAAGATTTGCTCCTGTTTTTAAATATTAATGATTATTAAATATATAAATATATTTAGTAACCAATTAAACGTTATATTCAAATGATTCTTAAAAATTAATTAAATGAAAACAAGCCTTTGGCTTGCTTCTAACGGAGCAAGGCTTGTCTTGAGTGAGGGCTAACGCCCTCGCATTGGAGGTGGGCTATATATATTTAATATATATATATGTATAGGGGAGTTTTATATATATATATGATATAATATTAGTTTATAGGGTATTTAGGGAGGTTATGGATTATATATGTAGGTTATGGTGAGTGAGTATATAGAGAGTGAGGAGTGAGAGTGAGTATATATTGTTATTTATGTGATAGCAAAGAAATCTATATTAGTTGAGTAATATGAGTAGGTAGTTATTTTTATATATATATATATAGTATATAGTATAGTATATATAGATATGTGCATGCTCATGAGCTTGTTGTGTATCTCAATAATATGACTAGTATTGGTCGAAATAAACGTATGTATAAAGAGAGATAAAAATCGAATTTAAAGAAGTATGAGAGTGTGTGATAGCCTAAAGAGAATAAAAGTAAGTGCGAGTGAGCAGGGAGAGAGCCTTCAGCGTAGAGAGAAACTATTGAGAGGTGGCGTGGTTTGTTGGATGTTAATAATAAGACTATATATGATAAAGATAGTATGAATGCGAGCGTCATTTTGTATAAAGCAAATGAATCGATCCAAAATCATATCATGCGGGACTCAACAAAGATTTAAATTTTATTCTTTCCATTTATCGCTATTTGTATATACATTGTATTTGATAAATAAATCTAGAATAGAAGGTCTTATTTTGCGGAGTGGTGTGTGGAGTTTAATAAGGTAATTGTAATGGTTTTGTTAAAATAGAATGCTACAAACTATTTAATGATATGTTTTAATATGATTGCGTTAAAAGTATGTTTGAATGTATAATGGAAGTGATGGTCTGTAATGTTCACACATCTTTGTTTGTAGAGAGCTTATCCTATAGCTGTAGCACAAGCTTTTTTATATTCATATTTGATGAAGAACTATAGAGGAAAACATTCCAAGAGGAGCGGTGTGTTGATTAGTGGGTAACTCAAATTAGTTATCGTAACGGAAGAATATTCAAACATGCTTTGTTTATGGGTAACCTTTTAATCTGGGGTTTGATCCTTATAAAGGAGAGGTGAGATATAAAAGTAAGGAATGTGCGTTAGCGGACATATAACTAGTTGATGTATGAGGCAGTCTCTTATTATTGTTATGTAGTGTATTATATTAATAGTAGGGATGAGAGTATTGGTATTGTTGTAGTAGTTTGATAGGTGTTAGTATTGTGTATGTATTAGTTATGTGGGGTGGGTTGTATTATTTTGATAAGAGTGGTGGTGGTGGGTTAGTATGTGGTTGAGGTAGGGTAGTGTTATATTATTAGTGAGTTTTATTGTGGTAGTGGTGAGTTTGGGTATTATTCTATAGGGTGTGGTTGGGTTTTTGGTTCTTGTTTTGAGTTGAGCTCGTATATATATATATATATATATATATATATATATAGTTAATATAATATTTATATATATATATATATATATATATATAATATATATATATAGGACCTTTTCTGTTTTACGCTTGGGGTCAGTTTTTGATTTTTTTTTTGTTTTTTTTGTAATATATTGCTAGTATATGATACCAACATGAATTTTCAGTGGTAACGGACAATGATTAAAAATATATTAGGACCATTACATTTATGCGTGGAAGCGCGTAGACTTGTTTAAAGAGAAATTGCTTTTTTGTTTTTTTATGAGAAGAATAGGTCTTGAAGGTAGATCGGAAAGGAGTGTGGATTGGAGTCGGGTCTTGCGGGCGCGTTTCCGGGTGATATCGACAGTGTAGGTTGGTATCGAGTTGTTTCCCCTTCTGCTGATTTGCGCGTGACCGCGGGCCTCGCTTGTCTTGTTTATTGTTGTGGGTGGTCCGCGGTGGGGGTCGTGGCTGTCGCTGCCCCTTATGCGTTATTGATAAACTGTGCCCTTCCCTCGTGGTGCCCTTCCGGTCGGGTCGTAGTCCTCCCTAGGTGTGGTATTGGTGGGTTTTAGTTTTTGGATTTTGTTGAGTGTGTTAATTTGTTTGAGCGATGAGTTGTAATAAGCTTTAATACGCTGATCTTTCCATATATTGTACGTTGTGTTTTCTTATTTATATGTCCATTACTTTTTTTGAGATATTAATTTTGAAAGAGAAAATCACATTATTTTTTTAGGTATTGATTTTTTTTTAAGGCAATTTATTGTTAAGTCTTTATTCGTCGTATTTCGCGAGATGTATGTATTGTGTTCTCTGAGAGTGGTCTTTTTGAGATATTCATTTTTAAAACAATATTTAAACCAAAAATGTGATTTTTAAAAATCTATTTAAAAATTAATTCGGAACTTTTGAATCATGTCCGTTACACTTAGAGATTCATTGTTGGTATCATATAGTATCAATATATTGAAAAAAAAATAAAAAAAATCAAACTGCCCAAGCTTTAAAACAGAAAAGGGCTATATATATATATACGTATAGTAGTATATATATATGTTTGATATATATATATTAAGTATATATAAAATTTAACGATAATTTTTTTTTAACAAATTATTGATAAATATAAATAATTGAAATAATTATTTTATTTTTATATATATATTATTAATACTAGTATTATATTATATATAAATATACAGTAATATATATATTATATATAAATATATATATATATATATATATATATAATATATATAATATATATATAATATTGTATGATATATATATATATATAGTATATAATACACACACACAAGCGCAAATTACGATACTAACAAAAAATATCTTAATCCACTCTCATTAGCGTTCAGATGGAAACTGAAAAACGATTGGAATGTTGATACCATTTCTAAATATTTCAGAAAGTGAAGGGCCCATATATCTAGCAGACTACCTCTGGAGGAGAAGTTGGGACAGGAGATCGGATAGCTGGGCTGCATAAATGTCACACGATACCCCTTTCACTAGTAACCTGTTCCCGTGTGAATACCAGGAGGTCTGGGTGGACTTGTTTATTAACTATAATACCCCAATAGCCAGCTCAGCGGCCGTGGAGAGCTAGGTTGCTTAGTCAAGGCTCCGACATTCCAAAGAGCAAAGAGGGCAGCCAAGTCATCCAGCAATTTGAAAAATTTATCTATATAAAAGAGAGATATGACCCTGACAGAATGGCCAAGAGGAGAGCGAGGAGGAAGAGATCCCAGATAATTTAATAAGTATTATAATCTTGCAAGCAGTAGTAATAAATTCACCCAAAAAATACTATAGTAAGAATTTTAAAAATAAATTTCCCTTCGGAAAAAAAATTTTGCGCTTTAATTTTTATATAGTTTGTTTTTTTATCTCCTAAAATTTGTGCTTTTAAAAAAATTTCGATTTGCGGACATGTCGCTGTTGGCGCATGGCAGAAATTTTTTTGAAAAAATTTGTGGTGACCTAATACGTAGAAATTTGTATTTTTTGGGCGTTCGCGGCTCAAAGTTTAATAATTTGCGCCGCAGCACCGTTGATATATATAATACATATTTATATATATATATATAGTATATATATAATGTATATATAATATATATATATATATCTATATATATATATATAATGAATAAATATATATTTAAATATGATTATATATATATATATATATATAATATATATATATATATATATATATATATATATATATATATTATAGCAGGTGGATATTAAATCAACCACCTAGTTTTGAGAATTGCGCGCGTGGAAGTTTCTCGAAAAAAATGCCCATTTTTCGTTCTTGAAGCAGATGGTGAAGAAGTTTAATAATTGTGTGAATTAGTGATTGTCATTTAAAGTTTGATACCACGTTATTAGGTTGCTTATATTTAAGGTGATAGAATTTTAAGTTGGTAAAGGATAAAAAGTTTCATTAAAACTATTTTGGAATCTAAGGTTTCGTTGCAAACCATATTCGGAGTTTTTGCATCCCAGAATTTGGGGACTATCCCGGGACCGCACTTAAGGAACACTGAAGGCACCGTTTAGCACCTGGTGTATAATTGCTTGTTTAACCATCCTGATATTGAAAGGCCCCAACATTGTGAAGGTTTCCTGAACTGGTGTGACCAACAGAGTGGGTCATACATCCATTGAGGTGTTCTCGTGAGACATAGCCAACGATTTTCAAGCCGGATTCTTGGCATTACAGGTTGTTTAACCTGCACAGGAATAGGAGGGTACTTGAGTGGTACTCCCCACCTGCACGGGAAAATAGGAGGGTACTTGAGTGGTACTCCCCACCTGCCAGGAATGGAGGGTAACTTGAGTGTACAGCCACCGTTCACGGAAATAGAGGGTACTGAGTGTACTCCCCACCTTCACAGGAACTACAGGGAAGTGTTGGGTTGTGCTTTTAAACAGTTCCGAACTATTAAGGTTTGATATTGAACGCGGACTGGTTTACATTGGGATTCCTTTGGGTGAAGGTCCCGTAAAGATTTATCTTTTACTAAATACTTTCCGTTGATTATTTTCCTCAAGGTGCTTTACTAGTCATGATTGGCTTACAGGATTCCATGTTGTTTATTATTGAAGACTGTTTATTTTGTACATGTTCTTGCCTTATCTTTCATGTTACTAGGATTTGATTATTGATTGCCTTTTTGGGGATTATAGGCTAGGATAGGAAAACAATTTTGGGATATTCATTTATTATTTATTGATATTTTTCCTGTGCCTTTAATTCTTTGTAAATTTAGCTGAGGAAATTTTGCTTGCTTTCCTTTTTCCTGACCCCTTTGAAGACAAAGAAGCCTTGTTTACCTTCCGCGAACACGGTCGGCTACAGTGACGAGTGTAATTTATCCGACAACAACTTAGTACTATATATATATCATATTATATTATATATACTATAATAAATAGTATATATATATATAGTATAGTTATATAGTATATATATAGTATTTATATATATATGATATAATATAATAAACTACTATATATAAGTATAGTCTATATATATTGAATTATATGAGTGAAGGTAAATATGGTAGTGCATAGTGGTTGTTAGGGTTAGGTATATATATAGTAGGTGAGGTATATAGTTAGTGGTATGATAGTAGTATGAGGTAGGGGTATGAGGAACTTATATGATGTATATATATAGTAGTAGTTAATAGGGTTAATTATGAGGTTGAGTAATAGTGTTATATTATAGGGTTATATAGTGTATAGTATATATATAATAAATGAATGGATAGGTATATATATATATATATATAAGTATAGGGGATATATAAAATTTTATATAATAAATTTGATAAACAAAAAGGTTAGTATAGTATTAAGGATAGATATATATATAATATATGATTATATATATCATAGTATATATATAGTATATATATAGTTATATATAATATATAATATATATATATATATAATTAATTATATAAACTTATATATATATATATATTGATATAGTATATATAATATATATATGTCTCTTATGTATATGATATAATAGATAGTGATATATAGTATATAAGTTATATTATATAGGGTATATACGGTCAGACTTTACATTAGTACATGCATTTATCTACAAACTCAGCAGATCATAAAAATTACAGTAACATTGTTCCGAATCAGGTGAAAATCTTAAAGCGGGAGTATATATTAAATAATCTAAGTTAGATGTTTGTAATAGAAAAAATTTATAAATTAAAAAAAAAAATTGCAAACGAATTTTGTTAAGAATATCGGTTTATGAGTATTATTACGCGCCAGGGCCCCAGAGTTGTCAAAAATGCTTATCATCATGTTTTCTCGTTTTTTTTAACGGAAGGAAAACCTGGTAATCCTCAAAGATGGAAAGGGAGGAACCGGGTCTCTCGGCATTTGACTGGGGGAGCGGGCGGGGAGAAAAGTCCGCCTGTCCCAGCCGGTCGCCGCTCAGCCCCCTAAAAAAACAAAAAAATCATTTTCTACCTATTCTATGCGCAAACGAGAGGCGGAAAAAGCAAATCTGGCAACTGTGGCGGAAAGTCATACACTTTGAATAAAATTTGTCGTTATTATAATATGGAGAATAATATGAAAATATTATTTTAAAAAACTTTTATTATATTTTGTACATTTTCTGAACTACAATTCTTCACTGATTACCAATAATGTCATTTGTTTTAGTGTATGATTTGTAGTTCTCTAATTAAGCGCATGTACTAAAGTAAAGTGGCTTGAAATATCTATTAGTATATATTATATATATATATATATATATGGTATATATATAGTTTATATATATATATTAATATATATATATATAGGTTGGGTGGTCTTGAGTGATTATAGGGGCGTCGAGGGGTAGGGGGTATTGTATATATATATATTATATATATAGTAGCTGTAGTGAGGAGGTTGGGTGTTATATGATATAGTGATTTCATATAGTATAGTTGAGTAGTGGTATTATATATATATATGAGGTTAGTATAGTATCAGTATAGGTATAGGAATGATAATTGATGAGTAGTATGTATATATATAGTATATATTATATATATTAGTATAGTATAGTAGCTATATTCAGTATATTGATATATCGATATATAGAATATCAAATAGTATAAGTATAATGTATATAGGTAGTATATGTATATATTATATTATAGTTATATAGGTTGTACTGTGACTTTTGAAACTATTAAGTGCGTTGAGTTGTTGGTTGATGGTGATGATGTATATTAAGGTTTTTAAATATATTCAATCGGTATGATTTAAATACTAATGGTTCCGAGTTTTAAGTGATAGAGTTGAATTGAATTATTTTTATCTATCCAAATATTTTCAAGTTTGTATTCCTTGTAGTCTTTCCTTGTAATAATAATAATAATAATAATAATAAAATGATAATAATTAATAATAATAATAATAATATATAATAATAATATATAATATGAATATAAAAATAATAATAATAATAATTAATAATAAAAATCATAAATAATAATAATAATAATATAATAATAATAATAATAATAGATAATAATAATTAATAGATAATAATAAACGAGGTAAGGAAACTGATGGGACATTCATCGTCCTTTTTCTCTTCATAATAATTATCATAATAGTAATAATAATAATAATAATAAGATAATGAATAATAATAATAATAATAATAATAATAATAATAATAATATAATAGTAATAATAATATAATGAAAGTAAGGAATATGTTTACCTTATTTTCATTAAAATGGGAGAAAAAAACAAAATAAAACTAATTTGATTTTTTATGTTTGTTTTTTGAATATTTTGCGTTTCTGCTCTTTAGAGGTGAATCTCTCAATTTTGGTAAAAAAATATGGTCCAAGTTTTGGTTGTCAAATTTTGGTTTAAGAAAAAGTGATACTTGCATATTTAAATTCTAGAATTAGGTCTTGAAGGAGATTCTTCATTTGATGCTGAATATTAGGATTTCATTGTTTTTGGGCTTTAATAATTGTTGAAGTCTAATTTGTATCTGATAAGTAGTTAGAAGTGGGGTCATTTTATTGAAATTGATAAGAAATAACCATTTCTTTTTATTATTTCATGGAAGAACATCTGCAGCAGATATTCTTGTAAATAGAATAAGTAGGAATAAATTAATGAGAAAAGCATTCAGGTAAATGCCCCTAAAATATCAGGAAAAATTAATTTATATATATATATATATATAATATATATATATACTATAGTATATATAATATATAATATAGTATATATATATATATTATATGTATATATATATATTAATATATATATATATATATATATATATATAATGGTTGTATATTATATATATAAAATAGTATAGAAATAATATCAGGCTTGGGTTCAAAGTACATTTTGTCGAAGTACAGTACTCCTAGAATTGTTCAAGTAACAAGTACAAAGTACAAGTACTTCTAAATTGTTCAAGTACAAGTACATGTTATCAAGTACAAGTACAAGTAACAGAAGTTACTTTTGGAAACTATTGATATATATATATAGTATATATTTATAGTATATATATATATAGTTAATATATTATATATATATAGTATTATATATATATTATATATTTATATATATATAATATATATATATAGTATTTTGTCCATCCTATTATCATCATCAATCAATCATCATCATCATCATCAATCATCATCATCGCATCATTTATCATCATCATCATCAATCATCATCATCATCCATACCTACCTTCTCTCCCCCAAGACTGGAATGTAAGAATGCGTTAATAGACGAACAAAAAGTAGTAGAGAATATGGAAGCCAGTCGAAAAGTAAAGGCCCAGCCTTACGCCAACCATTTAATAGCATTTTTGTGAGAACTCGTCGAGGTCAGAAAAATCTACCTAGAGCTGCACGGACCACGAGCGGCCCTTCACTAATCGGCATCTCGGCAATGTGGGAGTTCATCCCTTGGCCGCAGGTGGGCCACAACCATCCCTCTCACAAAACCCTGCCGCCATTTCACCACTCCTATTATGCACCCTTCTTCTTGCCTCTGCCAAAAACTAACACGATTTCTCTCCTCCAGGCATTCCTTTACGGTCCTCCAAGGCGTGATTCACACCACACTCAACCACTATACTCGTTGCTACCCGAAACCGATTACTTCCATCTGATTTCAACAAATGACGCAGCAAACGCAGTCTCAAATGTACTGACGTCCGATTTATATACGCTCATTTACCGACCTTTCTCCCACCACAATAACACGAACTCTCGTAGAATACGTTTACCATTGTCCCAAGTTGTTACCCGCATTTACTCACACCTGAACACACACCCTAAGATGCCATGGCTGAAGCATTGATCATTGTACTTTAAGATCAATACCTCTTATTCCAGACCATATACTCACTACTATACACTGCTATACATTAACCACAGGTAACAACTAACAACATACCCTCATCGTATAGACGCCTAGCGCAACTCAAGACTTGAGTCCATTACAGTCTAACACAATTTAATTGCACAGCCACCTTCCTGCCATTCCGAACTTTCCTACTCCCCTCTGCATCATCCGTTCCCTTTTCATCCACATTTATCTTAAAGTATTAAACTCAAGACACTGTTGTAACAGCTGCCACCGATCTAACATAACTCACACAGAGGACTGTCCTCGACTCACAACCATAACCTTACTCTTATCTAGCGTTATTTCAGAGGCCACTCCTTTTACCACCTGCCAAATCCTAAACCAATTCCTTAGAAGCTCTTCAAGGATTCGCCATAGAAAAGACGCCACACAAAATACAAATCATCCGCATATGATAGGGTAGGGAACCTCCACTCTCTTCCATTCTCGTCATCGATGTCTCAACACCAATTCCCCTGCCGATCCCGCACCCTCTAATTTCTTTCATAACCGCCGATCCATATGCAAATTGAATAGCCTAGGAGACATAAAGCCATCCTGCCTGTTACTCTGCTATAATATTAAATGCAATCACTTCGACGTCTATTGTATTCCTAGCACAGTACCTTCACTATCGTTAGTGAGGATACTTTTGATTCCATTCAGAAGCTTACTTACACATCATATATTACTGGGAAACACCTGCTATAGAGTCCGTATTAATGCTACCGACGCCTGTTGCATGAAATCATAGAACTAAATAGACCATTTATTCTTCTGCCTCCTCTTTCCCAATCTATAACTTGTTTCAATGATAGAAGATTCGATCCACACATCCTCTCCATTACTAAACGCAACCTTTTCTTCACCAATATCCTTCAGTCCTCGACGCAACTCTTTCGAACAAAATACCAGCATATGTATATCTTCCCTTCAACGCTCAATAAACTAATTACCCTACAATACCTACAAGTTACCTTATGCCACCTACCCTTATATAAGGGTACTATTATTTGCCTCTCCTCCAATCCCATCGGAACTGATACCCTCCATAAACGCTTTGTTGCACAACTTTCAAATCCAATCACTATCATCTCGCCTATATATTTTACTGGATTGACGACAACATTTTATTCTTTCATTCCCGATATTTTTAAAAACAAACTTAATTAAAACTCTTTTGACAGGGGATACAAATTTCGTCATATTATGTTACTTTTACAAAAGAACTTGATTTGTTCCTGAAAACATTATTTCCTGAAGAACTGGGTTCCCCAAGAATTATAAATGACTTCAACTTTCGAAATTAACTCTCAGCAAAAATTTTAAAAAACGAATCTTTCAGCCTAATTAACAGCTACTAGGATATTTTGTATATGAGGTTGCATTTCTGGGGAAATCAGTTACAAAATTCGACGTAAAGCTGATTTCTCGGTTTTAAAACAAAACTTTACACAGTTTAACTTTAGATTTATATTTTCGAATGAAAACAAAATTGGGAAATATTTTTTAAATTTAATAGGATAAACTCCTTTTTACCTTTATGCTTATCAGTAATATATTAGTTACAACTTAACTAGTCGGTGACTGCGCTGCCACCTCATAGGAAAGACAATTGAAGCCTTTCCATACGTATTGCTGGGTCATAAGAGGGTAATTTATTTATTCTTCTACATTATTTTAACATCATTCCCCCCTATTTCAGCTATAAATGCTTATTCATCTTCAAGGAAAACTCGACCAAATATAGGGAATCGAATTTGGAATATTGGTGCCTACTGATGAAGCTCCGATCTTCAAGTTGTTAGAGAAATCCTTGGTATATTTGGGCATCTCAAACGACCTAAATGAAATCTATAGTTGTTGAGCAGTCTTTATAGCTGAAAGTGAGGTTTTGTTTTAATCATGAAACTACTTAATCCACACATATTTATTGTAATCAGTAATTATCTATATGGTCTGATTATTCGACTTTTATATTCTTTTAATTGATTTTATTATATATGTATGTTTAAAATTTTACATCATTTTATTGTAAGTCTTGGAAAATGTGAAGAAGATGTCTTCACCAGAAATGCTAGTCGGCGTAATAAGTTAATTGTAAAATGTTCAATATTCTTTTTGGTTATAAGCTTGCTAAATATATATATATATATATAGATATAATATATAAATAGTAGGTATATATGTACGCTTGCACACTGTATATATAATATAGGTATATATATATATAATATATATAGTATATATATATATATATAATATATATATATATAGTATAGTATATATATATATATTATGACAACTTTTATTCGTAAATGGAAATTTATTAAGAATACATATATAAGAATAAAGATGATTTTAGAAAAAGGAAAAGCAAAAAGTATATTGAACAAGCCAAAAATGACAAAAAGTACTTGCAAAGTACTTGTGCAATTTTCAAGTAAAAGAGGTACAATAACAGTACAGTACAATACCTGGTTTTTAGAAACTGCAAGTACAAGTACAAGTACTTTATCAGAAATGTACTTAAGTCCAATCGATAGAACCTAATAATGATATTGTAATATATATATATATATTAATTAGTATATAGTATATATTATATATATATAATTATTAATATATTAGTATATATATATATATATTATATATATAATATATATATAATAATAGGTATTATATAATACCTATATAATATATATATATATATTTATATATATATATATATGGGATATTATATATATATATATATGGCTCGATCGTGCAAGGCACCGGGTATATTGTCCTCAGTCCGCAACAATGGCGGTGGTCAATCCGGAGGAAGGCATTTTAATCTTTTACTTGCTATTATAGTGTTCTGTTCCTTTAACATCTTCCTATAATTGGATTATTATCATATTTAACATCTACAATATATAAAGAAACGAGGGATAGGACAGGCTTGACACCTGGTGATGTCGCTTGAAGGGAGCTCGTTGCTTTATAATTGCGTTTCTTGAATCCAACTTTTTTGGTTGGAGGATGGCTGCGATCATAACGCAACCGGGTATATTGTCCCTGAGTCGGCATCATGGCGGTGGTTCAATCCCGGAAGAAGACAGTTAATTTTTTACCTTCCTATTATATGTTTTCCTTTCCACATCTTAATAGTAATTGCGATTATTAGTGCTAATTTTAAACATCTACAATAATTAAAAAGCGAGGGAAGGAACAGGCTGGACCCTGTGATGTCGCCCTTGAAGGGAGCTCGGTTGCTTTAATAAAAATCGTTCTTGAATCCAGAGCGGTGTTCTTGTTGGGGATGGATTTATCGTAACGCAAGTGCCGGGTAACTTGTCTCGTGCGGCAACAGGCGGGTGGTTCATGATCCCTCCGGAGAAGGCAGGTAATTCTTTACTTCCTATTATGTCTCCATTATATTTAACATCTTTATTGTAAGTTGCGGATTATTATGCGAAATAGTTGTAACATCTGTGACATCTATATGAGTTACTATATAATGAGGTATAAGGTAGGTAGGGGGTAGTAGTTAGGTAGGTAGTGTGATATTAGTAGGTATGGGGTAGTTGAGGAGGCGTGTATATTTGGGGTGGGGGGGTTAGTATATGTGGGGGTAGGGGTGAGTGAGTTGTGGGGTGTATAGTATATGGTATATATATATATATATATGATAAGGGATAATTAAACTCCCCCTGCTGGGTTTCGAACCCGCAACCCTCGCAGTTAGTATGCCAGGCGTGTTAACAAGTTGGAACCACGATGAGCTAAAAAGGAAATCCAACCGTTTACTTCTGAAAGATTACTATCATCCCGAGAGCAGTGGCAAGTCAGTACTTAGACGGTGACTTTGGCATGCACTTCCCGCTCATACTTCGGGTCAAGGGTCACACAGGGTTTGATTCAGGGAGCAATGGTATCAGTAACAGACGATCACAGTTCGAAAAAGAAAAGGATAAATAACCTCCCCTGCTGTTTTGAAACCCCCCTCGCTTGTTGGAGAAAACCAGGTGTGGGTTACCACCGTGACCACGATGAGCTAAAAGGAAATCCACCGTTTACTTCTGAAAATTACTAACGTCCGGAGAGAACAAAGGCATGGTCCAGTACTTAGACGTGAACTTTTGGCAGACTTCTTTGTTCTTGCTGAGAAGGTAATGGCTTCAGAGTAGTAAGGCAACAATTGGTGGATTTCCTTTTTAGCTCTATTTAGATTAAGATTTAGGCCTGGATTCATTCTCCTCAGATGTGGAATCATCGGGTGCTAAAGTATGTATACGTTCTGTAGCTTCATAAGAAGCACTAGAAATTTCCACAGTCGTCGTTTTTAGCCATTTTATTAAATTTTTTGAAATGGTAAGCTGATGTTTAACCCTTTTTTCAGCCATTTTAAGTACGTGGTTCGATCTGGGGTATTATAATTATAACACGGAAACCATACAAAAAATGAATATTTACAGGCAAAAATAAAATAAAATAATATAATAATAATAATAATAATAATAATAATAATAATAATAATAATAATAATAATAATAATAATAATAATAATAATAATAATAATAATAATTAATAATAATACTAATAATGGGGGAGAAGAGATAAGCGAGTTCCATTACCTTCTTCTAAAAGCAAACATTTAAATGAATGAATTCTGCTCCAAAATCTTCTAAGTCGGTTCAATGAATTGGAACTGTAGAGCCTTATGGGGACTAGACCAAATTATCGACAGGGAGTAGGTGTTGTCAGGGAAAAGGGAAGAAATAACATCAAAAAAGGTTAACGCAAAGCCCGCCGCAAGCGTTAGGTTAGGTTAGGTTAGGTTAGGTTAGGCTAGGGCTTATAGGCCTTGGTAGGGGTTAGGTTAAGTTAGGTTAAGATTAGTTATGTTATGTGAGGGTAGTTAGGTTATGGTTTAGGGTTTAGGTTAGGTTAAGGTTAGTTCGGTTTAGGTTAGGTTAGGTTAGGTTTAGGTAGGTTAGGTTAGGTTAGAGTTTTGTTGGAATTAGTTAGAGAAACTCTAAATAGGGCCAAGTTTTATAGCAAGATTGTTAACGCATTGGACCCGGTCAAGTCATTTTCCGTGTCGACCATTTGACCTGTCGATGATTTTCCGTGCGTCGACATTTGGGACTGAGTGCTGTTTCGCACGCGTTAGTGTCGAAGGCTGTTGTAATATGTGCAGGGGAACTTTCTTATCAAGCAACAAAATTACAGAAACCATAATTGTGTTAATTGGTGCACGTTTTAGAGTTAATAGAGGGAGTTAAACAGGACTTATATAAATTTCAATGATAATTTATTTTTTATTGGATATAGGGATTAGCGACAGGTAAACTAGGAATTTATGAACAACGATCGATGGCCAGAAGACTACGTAGGTTCAACGCATTAGGTAGAGTTAATAATGAGTTAGGAGATGCCAACGGACCGGGACAACCCAAACCACGGATGTGAGGAATAAATGAGATGGGATAAGGGAACTTGTCGTAGGCACGTGTCAAGGATGGCTTGGAGTGGTGTTTCGCGAAGACGAATTTATTCATTACTTATTCGCTAATGAATAATAATGAATTATAATAATAATAAAATAAATTAATAATTTCTATATGGTAAATAATGATAATACTCAAAAAAGGTAAGAAAGATATTGATAATAGTAAGAAATTAATATAATAATAATAATATATAATAGATAATAACCTGACACCCATATCCCCCTATAATTACGCCCTGATAATATACTATAGTTAATATATATATATATATATATATATATATATAGTATATATAATAGTATGTATATAGTTATATATATATATATATATATATATAGTGACTTATATATATATTATATATATATATATTAGTATATCATGCTTTTCCAAGTATAATCTTCAAGGAATGTCACTAATATATATAATATATTACTATATAAATATATATAAATTATATAAATATGTATATATATATATATATATTATATAGTATATATTATAAGTAGTATATATATATATATATATATATATAGTAATATATGATATATATATTATGTATATATACATATATATGTATTTAAGTTGATATATTTTATTATATTTATAGTGAGCGAGGTATATATATATGGCCATATAATTGTATAATTAGTATGTATATATATATTATCCGTATATGGTATATATATATAGATTGTATGGTTTCGAATACATTTAATGGGCGGGTAGGAGGGGTGAGGTGTGAGGGGGGGGGGGGGGGTAGGGATAGAGTCATATATATATATATGTATCAGTGGCGTAGTTAAGGTATAGGACGGGGTGAGGGCCGAGTGGCCTTCTCTTGATTTTTACCCGTAACAAAGATAGATTAAAAGGAGAGAGAAAACATTCATCGAAATATAGAGAAGATGTTAATATATGATAGGAGATAACCATAAGAATTAAACTGGTCTCAAAAATCGTAAAAGAAAGTATAACAAAAAAATGAGCTATTTGCCGCTTGCCTGCCTAGTCTCTGCGTAACTTGCTAGCCTAGATACGGGTAGTTGAAAGAAATATATCCAATATTCATGATATTAAGAAGGCGAGCGGCATCGAAGCCCGGAAGAGAGGAATCGGTATTTTTTGAAATTTTTAACGATCGGAATTGAGTCGAAGGTAGCATGTTTGAATTAATCTCATGTATTTATTTATTTGAATTTATTTAGTTTAGTGGGAGAACCTTTTTCTTATTGATTTATTAGTTAGATTTGATTTTATTTATATATATAATAGTATTTAATGAATAATAAATAAATAAATAAATAAATAATAAATTAAAAAATAAATAAATTAATATATAGATATATATATATAATATAATAGTTATATCTATATAATAGGCGTATATATATAATAGGGTAGAGTATAGTATAGTAAGTATATAGGGTGCGTAGTAGGTAGATTGGAGGTATTGCTTGAGGGGGTGGGGTGGATCGGTGCTATAGATGATTATTATCTATATAGTTGGAAATTTATGTATAGATATAGTTATATATATATATATAGTGGTATATATAGGGTCAGGCTTGGGTTCAAGTAACATTTTTTCAAGTACAAGTACAAGTCCTCAAGATCTTTTGTGGGGAGTGGGAGGAGGAGTAAATACTGCTAGAATTTGTTCAGTACAAGTAAAAGGGAGGCAGAGTACAGTGGGATCAAAGTGACAATCTTTTGTGGGGAGGTGGTATTCAACTTGAGAGATGTAAGATTGGATATTATTATAGTATAATATATATATCTGTATAGTAATATATTTATATTATATATATAATATATTATATATATATAGTAGTATATATATAGTATTATAGTATGTATAGTTATATATATATATATATATATATATATATATATTATATTGAGTAATATATATATATTATATTAATATATATTATATATATATATATATATATAGTATATATA
>JABUQX010003279.1:0-17500 GCA_015478945.1 Trachelipus rathkii
ATGTTATTTCCAACAAGCCTGCTTCCAAACGATAGGGAAACCCCCAACGCTTACACGGAAAATTTCTGTCAAAACCAAACCCGATCTCCCGATTTGACCTTAACATTACCTCGAGCTATCCAGCTGCTGGAATCCACCAAAAATGAGGCATGCACAGATATCCCCAGGCCTTCCACTTTTACAATATCTTGCCCCTCGCTCTCCCGTACTCTACCAGCGCCTGCAAAGCATGATCATTTACCCTCCTCGCACCCACATCCTCCCACCAAACAACCAGCCCGAATAACTCAAATTACAAAACAGTCTCGAACTTTTAAACCGCTGGGAAACGATGCCGAACAACCAATAATAAATACCAAACATCAGCTCGAACACCAAACTCACCAAACACCCATACCCCACTCTATTAATAGAAAACTCTCCTCCCCCATAACTGCTAATTCCAATACTAAACATCTCATGAACGCTCTCCCTCCCCGATAGGTAATGGGCTATACACCAGCGTCGCCATCCTCTTTCCTACCCCACAAACTTCCCCACCAGAAGACATACCCTGCCCTCTTATACCCAAACGGTCTATCCCAACTGCTCATTAGCAAAGCTCGCTACTTATGCCACATAGCGTTTGCTTAAAGCGAAAACCTCTTCCGACAGCAGACATTAACCCACACCAAGGTTCGCACATCACCGAATCCCACAGCAATCAATAACTACCACCAGCGCTCCTTTTCCATGTAAAATGAGTCCCGGTTAATGCATTCAACACCCACCATAGCCAACAGAATACCGCTTACATGTACCACAAGCTCAGCGTCTACAAATACCCACATCATGCTAATCTTAACCAAATCGAAATTGAGCAGTGCATGAGCGGCGTTCAACTGTCCCCACTTGGCTATGTTATCCCTTTGAATGTTTCAACAACAATACCTATCCTTCCCCTCTTACACTCATCCCTCCATACTCCAGGATTCCTTATCCCACCCCCTCGATCATACCCTCAGCCTCTCCCAATCCTCATACCCCCACCCCTCACCCAATCGCAAACGAATACTAATTCTCATACCAATTACGTTCATCATTCTCCCGCTGACTACACAACTACCAGCCGAAACCGCTGCCCCATTGGCCGAGCAGCATCCCGTCAACTGGCGCCCTTGCACGTGCAATATGCCCCTCTGCTCCTGTTACTTCCTCCAAAGCTTCAGTTCAGTTCCATTCCACATAACAACAGAGCTATTTGTACACAGCCCATCAAAACGTTTTGGAGATCAAAACTATCGGTTCATTTCTTAAGCCTTGACATTCGAATTTAAACTTAAACCACCCACTCCCAAAATCCTCGCCTCCCGGGCTGCTGCGTAATCAAAGCCGTCCAAACCTACCTCTTGTGTCTACAACCCATCCCACCAAAACTATCTTATTCTCGTACAGAATAGTGGAGCTCCCCATTCCGCCTTTTCTCTTCGCTTCCACTCCTCGCAAACAAACTCAATGCTCCAGAAAACCAAATCAGGCTCGTCACGCGCCGCCGAAATGCACAACCATTAACACTTATGTACCAAAACGACCTCCCATTTTAACCTCTCGTTCCGTCTATTTTATATGGACTTTCCACCATAGCTGACGTCACCATTACCAATAATTAAGGGTGCCCAGACTTTCCTGTCCCACTTCAAACCTTCTTGTGAACCATGAACCCACAACCGCATCCATTGATTTCTGGAGCACATTTCCCTCATCCCGCTATTTATTCGTGCATCTGCTTCCATTCATAGCAAACATCTTCTCTCCATTCTAATAATGTTTTTGACATTTATTTAATCCACCGATTTCCAGAGCCTTCTTCTCCAGTCCAAGTCCCTCCCTGCTGTAAACATAATGTTGCTTCATTCACATAAACTCTGCAGACCTCCATTCTCTCAATGCACCGAACGCCTGCACAGATAAAACTCAAACCGGCAACATAGAATTGAATCCTCTCTTAAAGAGGCGGCATCAACATCCCCCCTCCAAAGTCGATACGCCTTCTACCTAATTTACATATGTTCTCAAACCAAATCCGACGAGATATATCCCCGCCCGGACTGGCATTTATCCCGACTGAACCTGAATGCCGATCACGCCCGGACCCGCTATAAGTCCCCTCATCTACAGGATTCACATCCCACCTCTCTGTCCTGTAACACAATTTCTCAAAAATTGACTAATCTAGCGCATTTTTTCAAATTCCCTCAATCCTCGAAAACCATCCATAAGACACTGCACATGTATCACTCCCTTTCCGAACTACCAATTTCTCCGACCCTTCGGTTACAAACAACCTCATAGCATCAATCATTTTCCCAACGTCTTCTTAGACTCTAGCACTATTTACTCGACCTAGTACTCGCCTACATAAACCGACTTAATTGAATGCCCAAGTGACCTCAACCTCAGGAAAACCATACATTCACATTCTCAAGCACATACTTTCACCAGACTAGTAATTTGTCTACCAAGCCCAGGTTCAATTCTTCCCAAATTGAAATTTCGGGATTTTCATCTTACATTTTCTCGACACAACCGAATCTCTCGATGTATTACTCCCCCTGTTGAGGATCGGGGGGCAGCCCATTCGTATTTCCCCGAAACCCTCTTAAACAGGCGTCAAACTCCGTCGTTTTTCAGGATGGTAACTTTCTACTATCGTTTTTATCACCGTCGCCCCGCTAAAAATTCTCCCTCCCCCGCTTCACGCCACTTCTTAACATCCAAAAGTTCTGCTGCCTTCTTCACTGTAAATTGACAACGACGAAGCAACCTAATGCCTTCACCGCCATCAAGTAACGCCCTCCTTGCCTCTTCCGTGATTACTAAAATTTCCATCCACACAGCCCCGGGATTAGCTAATCAACAAGACGCCTCAGAATTTTCACGCAGGGCCGTCTACAACGTTCATTGAAACAGAAATGCGTCCCATTTCAGTTCTGTTCTAAAAAAGTTCCAGCGCCCTAAACCACCAACAGCGACATTTAGGAAACTTTCCCTCCCAAATTTATTAGCTATTAAAAGCACTTCCGCTCCTAATACTTCATAGAGGTCCTAGGAAATGCCATGGGTTCGTAACCTGATCATATTACCCATCAACCGCATGCCATTACAGCTTCCAGAGTGAAACAGTCCCCACGTGAGGAACACCACCTTGAATTCATTGCCCAATTCACAACTGATTGCAATAATTATAAAAGAAAACAAACATCCTGCCCATGCTCTTTCCCGAATAACGCCTATCCTCTCCTATTACCAGACATTATTTCGTTGAAATAGCTCACGCCACGCCCCAGCCAACCTCCGAAGACCATATTTCCTCCCCCTCTTTCCCTATACCACAATTCAAACCGCTTTAGAAATTTTATGGTTTTCCACTTGTTATGCGACGTCTCTCCGCCCACATCTCGTCAGTAGTACTAACCCCATGCGACAGAAAGGGTTTCACACCATCACGACGCATGTCGCACCCAGGGTAAAAAGTACTTCAAAGTTAAAATATAAGCATTTCGCTCTGGCCGTCACTTACTAAAGGACATTGTTACAAACCCCATGAACCAAACGCCTGCCTAGGTCTCAACCTGTCAAACAATCTAAATGCACCAGCCACACTTCTTCGCAACCTCTTCCAGCAATTTCTCCCCCCTAGGTAACGTTTTGACCAGCTGCACCCATTGATTAAGTCGCCCTTTACCATCTCAATATGTTTCCCACCCACATATCTAACTTGATTGACAACGGTACCACTCTAATGGAAGAAAGCTTCCCCTTCTGATACCTCCAGCAACAACTTAGGCTCCACTACTTTCTCTACAAACTGATAGCCAGGCTGCACTCCCCGTCGACTGTGATCCACAGACCAGGTAGGCATTTGGATTCTCACCTCTGAAGGACCTGATGATTTAAATCCGCTTAAAGCGCCTTCGCTCAAATTCAGAGGATACATCCGGCAAACCTCAAGGCTTCATAGAGCCAGTTCCACCCGGCAGCTCAAACCCTCTCTTCATGCCCATAGGAACCACCAGCACCAAATCCTCCGACAAACTCTTCCTCTACTGTCCTCATCGGTTCACAACTTCCTACAAAGGAAGACCAAATGCCAAAACTGCTACTGTCTATCGCACACCATCAATACGCTGGCAGTTATACTCTCCCCTCTCCAAAAACTACAACCAGCACCCTTCCTCGCCTCCTTTCAATTACTGACGTGGAACCGTCATTCACCGCACCCTCCCATCCAACCTACATCCCTGCGATACACTTTGCTCTCATGTATTAATCGGAATATTCACAAACCCACTAGCCCTATCAGCAACCCCTATACGACCTTCTCTATAAAAACCCTTACCGCTAGCCAGTTCGTCACTCACCACGCACAGGTGCACACAAACAAAAAAACATAACAGGTGTCATATAGTATCAAAACCGCCTATATCTCGAACATATCCCGCTCTATCCCACCACTCACTCCTCACCTTCGCACCCCACCAATCTACCTTCGTACTTCCCGCCAATATAATACGACTATGGCCCATTACTGCCCATTTCATACCATCAAACTCTGTTCTCAAACGAAACCCTACCCTTGCCAAACTCCCTCAGCTATTTCCGCCTGCGTGGAGGAGGGGCGGAACACCTTCCCAGCTACCTCAGCGCCCCGGCACCCTTACGACATCCTCCGCCTCCTTTCCATCAACAACCTCCCTGTCTCTTGTCCCAACACCCGTTCTCCTTCCTCCCGAATTCCCAACCCATTCCACTCAAACTTACCTCTTTCCCCACCACGTCCCACATCGCTAACTAATTGACCGAAGCATCTACTCATGGTTCGGGGCTTTCCACCTTAATCACTCACCGACGCTCCTCTGTTCAGCTCATAAGGGGAGCTAGATTACCTTCATTTTTCTCCTATATATAGACTTATCGTCCTACCCCCACGTACTAAATCTGCTCTCCTACTGACAACGATCATCGCATCCTCGCTTTTCAACGAACAAAGCATTTTAGAATCACTCTCCTTTTTCTACATCAAAAACACTTATACTATCAACTTACTTCGCAACAAGACTTTTTATAAACATGTTCAACGACACCACTGATCATTACACAACCTTTGTCCTTCAGAATACCTCTGTTTACTCTTTCTACGCAATAGTACAATGGGTGGTAATCCCCTTATTCTTTAAAGCCCTAATGTCATTCCTTAGCCGAACCACATACAAATCTCTGTAATATAATATTTCCATGAAAAAACATCCAACACCTTCGTGACTCTTAATTTGGCCTCTAATATATTTAGATTTTAAATAATACTTTTTAAATATCTATATTCACTAATTTACAGCGACAGGGTATTACCAAAACACTTTTATATCATTATGTAATAGGTTTCCCTAAAAAAAACCATAAGAAAAACTCATCATCTCTCATGTCTAACCTTTAATATTTATTTTTCACAAGCAATTATAATTATTATCTACATATGCATCATGAATATTCTTTAGTTTACTTTTTTAAGACATAATAGAGTTATTTTTGTGAATAAAGAGTTGCACAACCCGAAAACGAGTTTGATTACTACAGGCCTTCTGAAACTTCAGTTACGTCCCTGAACGTAACAACGTATTACATTATGTTGTTCACCACATATACCCCTTACACTATACACTTATATACAATCAAATCATCAATACAAAAATATATATATATATAGTATATATATATAGTATATATATATATCATATAATAATATATAGTAATCATAATACTAATAATATTATAATACAACTATAGAACATACATACCATAATATCACTACTATATATACTACACTATGTATAATATACACCTTAGAATATATTACTAATACATACATAACTTTGTACACTATACACATCTACTTTTATTTTAAGTTTTTCTTAAACCTAGTAGTACATTTTTTAAAAGCTTTAATATAGTAGTACACATCCTAATATATATATATATATATATATATATACTATATATATAATCATATAGTATACATAATATATAATATACTCATATATAATATTTAATATATTATATATATATATAAATATATACTATACATAATAAATAATTAATCTATATATTATATAATATATATATCCTATATATATATATAATATAGATATATAAATATATATACCCTATTATACTATATATATATATAATATATTTCATTCTATCAAATCTTTTTATTAGATTACTAAATTTTACATGCTGCAATTCGAAACCAGTTAGTGAACTCCTCATTCTAAAATGAGGATTTCATGCTTAATTATAAATATGTTAGAATTTAAAATGTCTTACCACTAATATTATAAATTTAACCGACAATTGCTTTTCAAATAATTATACTTGAACGTTAGCCTTTGAGAATTGAAAGGCTAATGTATAGCAAATATGAATACTAGTTATAGTTAATCTCTAGCTTAGCAAACGATCTCGACAAAAGACCACTGTCAAAACTAAACATCATGTTTATGAGAATAACAAGTTGAGCAGATCATAAAGGTTAATAACTAGCAACAAAAAGAAAAAGTACAACACTGACCTAATTTATTTGCAACCCTGTTACTCTTTAATAAAAAAGGATCATAGCTTCAAAACCCCAAGACTAAAAATAATATTGAGTTAAAAGTAAAAAAATACTTACCCCGTCCCATAGCTCCACGCCCTACCCATTTCAAAAACCTAGTTATATCCAGCCCCCAATCTGCCTCTGTCGACTCTTTAATTTTACAAGTGCACCTCGTTTTTACGTTTCCAAAAACAAACTTTGGTGTTGACCTAAACGGAAGTTAACCAAGAAAGTCTCCTCCCCAAAACTCCCAAAACAGTGAAATATACAAGACATACTCTAAAAACTTCTATGTATAAAGCATTTTTTTACAAAAGACCCCACACAGCTTCCCATTCTAAACCAATAGTTTAATAGACACATATAGAGGTCTCACTACATGACATAAAATACTTTACATGATGCATTTAGAATTGCCAAAGAACAACAGAACATAAGAAATGTTCTTCATCCACTTTTCTAAAATTTTATAACCCCAGTGTCGATAAGTGCAAAAGCAAATATTTATTTAAAACAAATCCCCAAAATCCCACGAGGAATCCTATAAAGCAACTTAAAACAATCAAAAAATAAGTCCAGCATGAATGCCACACATTTTTTTAGTAAATACACAAATATTAATACCTATCATATGCATAGAGGACCAAAATTAATACTACAGTAGTACCTAAACAAGTCAAGCCATTATTATACAAATATAGGCAAAATACTTCAAACAAATATGGAATTTTTAAAAATAAAACATACAAAATATTATCTCAAAATATAATTTACACATCCATCAACACACTATGGCTTAAAAAATCAAACAATAAACTGCATTAGGTACTTCGCGTATAACAATTATTACTACATCTAATGTCAAACTTACTCTTCAAACTGAAAACAACCACAAAAAAAAAAACAAACACACACAAAATAATCCCTCTTTGCACCCGTCACAATTCAACTGAGACCCCCCTACAGGGGGGGGGGATCCTCAAACCCAATAACGATATAAAAACAGTATCCAGGCCCCTTACGCTCAAGTGAGCTTCATTCGCACATGAGTTCCAATAAAACTCAATATTAAAACTCCCAACTCCACCAAACCCTTATCTTTCCCCTGAAGACCATCCCCCAACTCTTCCCCAAATGACAATAAACATCACTCGACCATTCCACTACCACCCTTCAATGTGAGAGACCACACCTCCCCATCACCTATCCGGCACAATTCACCAGCAAATGTAATCATCCGCAAATTTGCTGATTCAAGCCTTACCAATCACCACAGATAAAAACCACCGTCCCTTAAACCCTATAACCAAGCCAAATATCTTAATACAAATTTTTAAAATAAAAAGGAAAAAAGAACTTTAAAATATTTCTGAAATACTCAAGGAAAACCACTGGGTATAAAACTTTTAGACAAAATATTTTAAATAAAAAAAAAAGAAAAATGTACTCTCTAAACAAACTATTTTTTTTTAGTTTATAAGTCCCATGACATCATAGCCGGTACACGTCTCCAATTAGATATCCCGAATACATCGACACCGCACATTTAGAACCTTCAGTACTATATATCAATTATATTCGTAACTAGATAATACTCTACTATTAATAATAATATATAATATAATATTACATAATATATATATATATATTAATAATATATATATATATCATTATACTCAAAAATAAATCCTACCAGCTTATTTATACTCCACATGTACCAATAGCCGGATGCTCGAAACAGAGATTCCTTATACAGCACACCGCAAACTAATAGAACCGGAAATGCTAACTTACTAAGTATATATATATAATTATATATATATAACTATATACATAGACCACAAAAATATAAAAAATTAGCCATAGCATACATCTACTCTATATATAACTATTATCATATATATAATAATAGACATATATATATATATATCATATAGTAAATATATATACTATATACATATAATATATATAATATACTATAGAATATATTAAATATTATCCTCAAAAGAACAATCAAATAAAATCCAAACATAAATTACTTACCCAATATATAATTATCATATAATCTTGTCCATAACACTACCTTATAACTATATATTAAAACATACCATATACAATATATGTCCAATAATAACTATAAAAACAAAATAACTATCCAACCAAATAATATATGACAGACGCTGACTTTGGCAATGATAACTAAAAATATCTGCATGATAAAATTAAATGTTTTCTGACAATTATTAAAAGCATCCGATTACTTTGTGTTGACTAATAAACTTTTGACACTCAAGGGCATAGAAGGGGCAAACCAAAGACTGCCAACACATTTTCCTTCGTCAATAACAGTCCAGTAAATTTAAAATTATGACTTATAATTATTCGTATATAAAATAATGTAACTTTAATTCTAAACCCACCTTTATGGCGTTGTGAACTCAAAAAAGAATCCTTACCATTTGTTACCAAAAATACCACAAAAATAATAACTACACCTATACCCTGCTAGTACTTATAGCAACCACCGCATAAAAATGCCATTTTGCAAATATTACTTTAAACAGACGAACACTTTCTATCAATCGGACCCAATGCCCCAAAAAATATATAATTTACACGAATAAACACAATTATACTGTAAACACAGCCTTAAAAACCAATATTGCGCTTTATAACATAAAAAAAATAACCACCTAAGGTTTCGACATGGAAAGTAATATACCTTATCTAGCCAACTTAAAAACCCATCCGAACACATACTTCCTGTCAATGAAAAGTATAAAAATAACACCCTCCACAGATTATTACAAGACCTATGCAACACTAAACAATAAATAAAGTACCATCCATCAACAAGTAGCAAACAAGCGCCAGCCAACTGAAAACACCTTGGGCATTACGACAAATGAGAAAAAGCAAAAAGATAAAACAATATATTCAGAATTTACCTATTTATTATAGGGTAAACTTTCCAACCAGTTTACATCTGACCATCCAATCACAACTGCCAGACACGGAACACATCGGCAACACACATAGAAGAACAGATATTATAGACTTTTTCCACGCACAAAAAAAATAATAAAATAATTAATTTAAAATGCACTGATCCATATTATATTATTTCAGCTAAAAGCCCCCAAATATATATTACACCAGATTCCAGCACGCCGAAATTGTCATTTTTCTTTACAGCTTCGAAACTTTGTCTCAAGAAAAACTCTCAATTATTCCCATCTAAAATCACAAACGTAAAAGCCATAATGACATTCATATACTTGTGCCCCTCCACACATATACAAAAATAAAATTATAGCTACCATAACACATACACTAACTAATACTACTATATACTATTAAATACCTATTATATATATATATAACTATATATATATATATATAATAATATATACATAAATATACGAAAATTACTACTATTACTACTATTATAACCACCAAAAAAAATATACGATACACTACTAATATACTATATATATATATATACAAAAATAAATTATACATACATATATATACTTATATATTATATAAATACATATAATATATATAAAAATACTTAATATTAACAAATATAATCACTATACAATATACACCTATACTATATTAGATAGCACCCCACCTCCATAATCACAACTAACTACGTATCCATCATATATATAAATTATATATATATAAATACGCAAATTTACATGTACATTATAATAATAATACATGCCGCCCCTCATAACTTTATAACAGTAAACAAAAATAAATAATAATAAATAATAATAATAACTAATAATAATAATAAATAATAATAATAAAATAAATTATAATAATAATATATCATAAAAGATTATACTATTATTCATTATACACAGACTTAGTGGCAAACCGACGGCCAATCAAAACTTATAGTTCCCGAAAAACGCTAAGACCCTGAAAAACCAAGTTCCAATTGGCGCGTTCCACGCATAAAAATCAACACATATTTACAAATTTCTTTTCATGACGCCGCTGCAATCAACATCTACTACATAGAAAAATGAAAAGAGAAATAGCAAGACCAACTCGGCCAGCTATATACAAACATACAACTGAAGCAAAAGTATCGGATACGTGTATTATTCATGCATTACATCTCTTCGCACCACCCTATTGAAGCAACACCCACGATACACAATTTTGCTATTACACTGTACACACTGTACAATAACACCTTTCACGTCTCATTATTCAGTGCTCCTTACATTCCGGTAGCCCACTATTGAAAATGACCCAACAATGTATGCGCAACTCATCTCCCTTAACGATGGTCATGACGCACATATCTTCACCCACTAATGTGGATTAGCGGACAACACTTGAATTACTTTTTGAAGATACAGTGTTCACCAAGCATAGTCGGGTGTTGCGCCCAGGTACACAAAATAATTTAAAATATATGTCAACCAAAATACATCAAGCTTCGTTTTCTTATCATCTCGTTAAATTTTGTACATGCACCATCTCCTGCGTTGACATTTCCCTTCACCACCAACTCATAGTTTCTATCTTAACACCCTTTCCTCCAGACCTACACCTCCTTCTTTCTTCGTTATCCCTTTTCCTCGCTAACTTCCCTTCACATAATATCACACATCTATATAGGTATCGTCTCTCTATCTTGACCCACTCTTCCCTCCCCTTACTCTGCCCCCAACTTCCTCTCGTTCTCCTTGAAACACATAGTTCACACTTTGCTAGGCTAACATCTTCAGTGTGAGACTTCATCATCATCACCACTCTCCTCACTTCATACAATCAGTTATCACATCTTTCACTTATCTCCTGACACAATCCTCCTTCCACTCCTTCCTCTCCTTCCGCTGATGGATCCTCTCTGCACATAACTTCTTTTACTATCCAAACCTTTTCCCAATTTTTGCTGCCGATGTCATCTCCCTTAACCTACCTCGTTTTCAACTAACCCATGCCATGTTTAATGTGCCCGGGCAGATTAACCACCACATCGACCCGATGTACACACTTTTCCCAGTAAGGCACGTCCTCCGGCCGTCTATCATCTCTCACTTCTCTTTATCCGAACAGTATTTATTGCACAATGCCTTTTTCTCCTCACTAGAACATTCCACGAGACACGCTCCTCCCCTAGTTCCCAACCTTTTAATCCTGACGCACTTGAATTCTGACTTGCCCAGTAATAATTACTGACGCGAACGCCATGCGACTCTCAACTGTTCTGGCCCTGCGTTCACCCGACACCTTACACGTCCGCAAACTTCCCGTACACCACACCTTTAACTTCCTCTCTTCTGAGACCATCGCATCTTTCTGTTTAACTTTTAACAAAAAGTCTTTCGCTCGTAATCAATTCTTGTAACTTCAGTGCAACCATTAGGTTATATCCCCTTCACCCACAGCTACACAGCACCCTGTCTCTCCCAGAACTGTTCGTGAGATCTGTCTATGTCACCTCCACCATCTCGTCATCCATATATTGCTAGTCCCAGCTATATCCTGTTACACGAGGATCGACTTCGTGCTACTCTACCATCGATGTATTCCTGAACTATACTACCACTCCTCCGATTGCCATCTTCAACAAATCCGAAAATTAAAAATGCGTTTTAGGGTTTTCTAACTTCCACTTCTCCCTGTAACCATTCTCATTATCATAGTGAACATTTCTGCATCCCATGTCTACACATTATGTGCACGGTCCATGGTGGCGCCCGTATCACTTATTCACAGATGTCAAAACGACGTTAGTGCCACTACGTTTCCCTCTGTAAACTCACCATCTCCCACTTGCCATTCGTCATATATTTTATGATTGGTTCGTTAGTTCCTCTTGGAACATTCTGTGCAGAGCGCTCCTCAGCCAATAGGACCAGCATTACTACTAATGTAGCGCGACCTCTACATACGAGCCCCCATCACAACACCCGGTCCGACTCCCAAGCGAGATAGGTGAACTTAATGGCCATACTATGCTCCCCATGGCATCACCTGGATCTACCAACCACAAGTCCATACACAACCTCCGCGACCAAATAACCGCCGCGATATGTTCATCCCTATCATAATAAAGGCGGTATCCACGATACAATATCTTGCAAGCGAAGCTCCGATCAACTTTACCGTCCAACAAAACGTATCTTCATGTCGTTTCCAACCATAACACCTTTTCGCACAAACTTCTACCCGCACAACCCACTACATTACACCCGTATTCTCGGAGGTTTGACTTAAAGCCCATTCACCGTCCCATACGTTACTGGTAGGTGTGACGTTTCGTCATTTTTCACCTTCACTAACTCATCCAGGAGCTTCGGCTCTTCACCTGAGTAGTTCAGGGCTTCACTGCCATTATCAGAGACTCCGGACGCTCCCGTGCTCTTTGTTTCTTCTTTTTGTCTCCCTGAGTTATTTTGTCCCCTACTACTATTGTTGAAATAAGGAGGGGCTCGACAATCCCTTGAGAGATGCCCTCTCCTTTGACACTTAAAGCACGTGGGCGCTTCTCGTCGGCTCACTGCTGCTGCCACGATAGTTCTGTCTGTCGCCACTTCCACCTCCGACCCTGCTTTTCATTATTAGGTCCTCGCGGTCAGTGCATGTTGATTGCTACTTTTATGATTACCGCTTGTGGAGTAACCATTGCCTTTTGATCTATAATTATTATTATTATGTGTGCTTTTCTCAACGTGATTGTAACTTCCTTTTGCATGACTGTGATTCCGTGCGTGACTATCAGCTGCGAGTTTTAAAAGATGAGATCTCATGTAGTTCTCTGAACTAACAATACTTTCTTCAAATACTTTATTAGTTTCTGAGCCTCAGCCTTTTTCTATTCAGCTTCAGCTTTTCGCTTAGTTTTGATCACTCAGCTTTGAACTATCTAGCTCTCCTGTGTTCGCCTCGTCCGACCCTAATTTTCTTTTAGTACACCTGCTATCAATCGCTAACCTTTCTTTTTAAAAGTAGCAGGACATGATTCTTTAGCCGGCAGTGATTCCTTAGCGAAAAACAGCAGCTATGCCCACCTCTTTATAAGGCTCGTCAGTTATAGACTGCCATCGCTTATATTTGATGTATACAAACAAAATTACAAAATATATTGTCCGCTAACAGAGTCACTTTCAACGCCCGAATCACAATCCCGTTTTCTACCAAAATTTTCGAAATTTTGAGTTTTTATTTAACTCAATGAAACCAAAATTATATAAACCAAAAAATTACCAAAATAATATGTTCCCTAATATATGTATATACATATACTAGTTAAAATAATCTCGCCAATCAAATTTGACCAAATCTCTACGGAACAGTATTTTCCCGAAGCGAACTCAAACAGAGGAGAAAACATTGATGCAATCCGGAAAAAATCACATATCTTCGTCCGCTCAACAAATTTGCCAAAACACTTATAACGCCCCAATATTAAACAATAATAATAAAAATACAATCTAAATATATCCTCACCTAAATATTATACATATACTATATATACATATAATATAGTACTACTATATATATATAACTATAAATATATATTATATATGATAATATATATATTATATAACCTATCATTCTCTTATATATATATAATATAATATATATATTATTATATACTAAATCATAATTATACTTATAACAATCTTTAATTAAGAGTAATTAATAATAAATTACTAACAATCCGTATACCAGGTTTCGACTATTCCAAACAAACTAAATATTGCTGAATAACCAGTTGTTATATCCACCAAACGCACCAGAAAAATAAATACGCTTTAACTTCAACAAAGCAAATAGTCCCAACGATTATATTGACAGCTAAAATAAAAAACAAACAATCATTACTTAATACGACCTATACACAACAACTGCGAGTATAAAACTGACAACCCCATTGAACTAATTAATTCTGCACAGGATTCTTAACAAACAGCACACCTGTACTACCTTGAGTTCTAAAAATATTCAACTAAAATAGCAAAACAAGCTTACTATCAAACTTTTTACTGATCAAGAAGTAATGACTGAAACAGTAATACAAAATATAAGATCCAACAGCTATACCCAAATAATGGGAGGTGACTTGCGTTATAAAGATATTAACATTATATGTTCATACATCTTACTCTATCAAACTGGAGAACAAATCCTTGGCCAGCCCCCCCGTGACAATCCAACCCCCAACTAACACCTCATTAGATTCTCAAACCTATAGTAATAACCCAGACTCACCATATCCAGCCTTCGTCCAAGGCGCTATTGCCTGTTGCCAATATTAGAATGCAAATATTAACTTCCTCGACTCACCAACGTACTCTCCTGAAGACCCTTTCAAGGAATAATACGATTCGCACCCAGTCTTTTACCTGTATACGTGCAGAATCAGTTCAGTCAATACTTTTCCTTACCAGCAAATGAATCTGATTTGTGATCAATCTTACAATCACAAAAAAACCACCACGTCCTTTAAGACTTAAGCCCAAGTTAATTGAATATTAAAATAAATGAAAAAGTAAATATGTTTGAAATACTCAAGACCCAACTGGGATACATTTTAAGAAATAATCTTTAATAAAAAAAAAATGAAAAAATTACTCTGTCTTACAAACCTAGGTTTTATAAGTCCATGGACATATAGCCGGACGTCTAATAGATATCCGTATACATGCACACCGCACATATAGAACCTTCAGTACCTATATCCAATTCAATTATATATATATATATATATATATATATATAGTATATATATATATATACTATATATATATCTAATATATATAATATATTTATAATATATAATACTACTATAATATATAATATATATAATATATAAATATAATATATATATATATACTTCAAAAAACTACAGGTTTATTACTGCCAGTGCTTACGAATATAGCGGATTCAAACCAGGATTACCACTATACATGCACACCCGCAACAATTAGAACCGAAATTCCGCCTAACCACAGAGTACATATATATATTATATATATTATCAACTATTTACAGTTACCTAATGATCAATTTAAACTTATGATAAGTGACATAAAGTTGGATTCTGAGCTGTTAATGGATCCGCAGAAGGCATACATCGATAGAGGAACATTAGATCATAGGTTACAATCAGCATACCACAACAGAACTTATTTGACCAACTCCATGCAAAATGTTTCAACACACTTTTATGTTTCCACAACAAACCTCAGTACAGAATTGAAGGCATCAGATAGAACTATTTTGTATTAGTCAATAATAATATATCTAACTACCATATGTCCTGAATTGTTCACTCATTTAAAACAAAAACAACTTAAATTTAGCTTTAATTGTCCCTGGTGATGGTACGCCATCCATAGAAGTTGCAGCCCGTGCGAGTTTGAACATGACTTATTAAATCGTATACAATACAGGTCTTGTTATTTTTAGCGATTAATTTTTTTATCATATCTACGTAAAAAATAAATAAAAATTATGCATCAATACACTGTAATATGTAATATAACGATACAAATGCACCGCAAACTAAAAGACAACCTCTTTACCATGTTACACAAACATACACAATAATAATAGAGACTACCTTACCTGCTAGTGCGATATATAGCAACACCGCAGACAAATTGCATTTGCCACATACTACTTAAACACGACGACACCTTTTATAATCGCCAATGCAAAAGACATTATATTACAATCGATAAGAACAACACAATTAATTTTAGAACACAGCTTAAAACAATATTGCCTTTATATAAAAAAATAAGCCACGATGATTGCCACATTAGAAAAATTGACAAGACCTTATTGCATCTTAAAACATCGTAAACACCCCACCAATCCCTACGTTTAAATGAAATAATAAAAAATTCAATCACCTCTCCACAATTTATCAAGAACTACGCACACTAAATGAATCCAATCACACGCATTCGATCAGACACCGACCAGAACGAACAAGCGCCAGACAACTAGAACGAAGCACAACCTGTGATGACAGACATAATGAAAACGCAAAAAGAATACACAAACATACAATACATAACCCTTACACCCCGTAACCTTAGAAATATCACAACACCAGTTATACAATGTCCATCCCATTTTACACATTTTTCTCAGAAGTATTCTTCTAAAAATAAAGCGAATAAAATGATGTTCATCCATTTATATTAATTTCATAAAGCAAATATACTATCACTATTCCAGCACGACCCAAAATGTATTCTTTACAATCGAGAAACTTTGTTCAAACGGAACAATCTCAATTTCCTTCTCAATTAAATCCAAAAACTGGTTATAAAAGCCAAATGAATTCTATACCATATGGCGCTCCACACATATACGAAAAACTTACAATATTATTCCATACACATTTATAATATATATATTAATTATATACTATTAATAATATTATCCAATTACACACACTAAATAATAAAGGTTATATTATAGACATATATATATATGAATAATATACTAGACACTTAGTAACAAAAGAAATATCAGCAGCAGTATTGGGTCTCAAAAGATTCGAAAGCAGTAAAGGAGAGTAGATTGTAAAATGTAAGATAGAATTAATGTTGTATATAATGTGTGTGACTTAAGAATTGCTGTAATATGTTAGAAATATTGTATTGTAATGTTATTGTTGAATGTTGTAAACAGTGCTTGAGTGTAGTTTTAAATGCTGTCAATAATGTTTAAATGCTGTTTTAAATGTTGTTAAATGTTTTAAATGCTGTTGAATAAAGTTAAGTGTCAATTAACTGTTTAAAGTTAAAACAATGTTATATGGTCTGTTGTTAGCGTTTAATGGTTGAATAAGGTTGTTATTATAGTGAT
>JABUQX010003279.1:20000-40000 GCA_015478945.1 Trachelipus rathkii
ATATTAATATATATATATATATAATATATAGTAGTATAAATAATATATATATATATATATATATATATATATATATAATACTATATATATATATATATAATATATATATATTATATATAATATACAATTATATATATATATATACATATATATATATATATATATATATATATATATATACTATATATATTATATATATATATATATATATATATATAATATATTATATATAATTATAATATATTATATAATTATATATAATATATATATATAATCTTTAGTACGGTTAAACTCGCTTTAACCTCCTAAATAGTTTAATTATGGGTAGCTAATAAATCCGCCGGTTGATTTGAATAAGAGAAATTTCTATGCAGTGACTTTATTAATCATTGGAATAATATTGACAAGATATGCTTTCAATTTGGTAAATAATAGAATGGTAATGGCACAATAAGTCGTTATAAATTACTTTAAACACTCGTATTTATAACTTTAATAATATTGGGCACTGACCTAATCTAAGATGACCTCCTTGCGCGAGATCCTACCTGATAATCCTCGAGCTTGACTCGCTTCAGGCTCTTGTTTGGACCCTCCGCTAATCAGGCTCTCTGTTTGGCATCTTCTCCCAATGGTGGAGCAGGGCCAAAATATTACGCAGTAGTTACAAATAAAGTTTGAAATAGATTCACAAACGCTTTTAAAGGTGTATACAGGAGACTTGCAAAATTAGCCTCGTACAGAGTTGTATACACTCTATGACATGCATGCATATGTCTTACAAGACTCCCTATCTTAACTTCAGCCCATCTTGGTGATCTCAGTGCGAGAAGGAACAATTACCTCAGAATCCCAGGTGAAGCCTGGGGTTCTGTTTACACAAAGGGTTCCTTTTCATCTCCTTCTGAATTCTTACATGAAATGCATAGGAAAGTGGAAAGAGAATCAGGTTTATATGCTACCTGGAAAAAGGGGAAAGAACTACAAATATGGATAATAACACGTTTTACAAATGCATTTTGCATACGTACTAATTACCACATCATCGTCTTTGACTCTTATTTTTCTCAAGAGATATTCACTTTTGTCCCCCACTTCCTTCCTCTATTTCATTTATTCCGAGTTTTTCTTTCGGTCAGAAGGGTCAGGGACTGGTTGGTAGAAGATTTTAACATTTCTTAAGCTTTCAACTACTACTTTATCACCCTTTATTATATGAGCATTACTGTTTGTGATCTTGACAACCCGATAGGGGCCGTGGTACTTGGGGGATAGCTTTCCGACATTATATTGTTGACTCTTCACTAATAGAAATTTTGCATCTTTCAAATTCTTTGGGAGAAATATGCTCCGATTACGCAGATTTGTTCTTTGAGCTAAGGGTTTGGCCATCAATTCTGTTATTTTCTCGATGTAGGTATCGTATAATTTTGGACAGCCTGGGACAGAAGTCCTTACTAGGCCGTCAGGAATGTTTATATCTTGGCCATACAACATCTTACTGGGGCTGATGCCACTTTCGGAGATGGGTGCCAGCCGGAGAGCGAATAAGACGAAGGGTAAGACGTCCAACCATTCTTGTGTTTTCATGGCTGGCTCTGCTAACATGGCTCTAAGGCTGTTAATAATCATCTTGTTCACCATCTCACATTTTCCGTTCGACGCTGGGTTGCATGTGCTGGTCGTGGTGTGGAGTATTCCTAATAGCTTACACACTCTCCCAAATAAGTGTGATGTAAAGTTTGCGCCGTTATCTGAAACGAGGTGACAGGGAATTCCAGAGTGCGGAATTAGCTGGTTTATCAAAGTTTGAACTAATGTTTCTTTGGTGATGTCTTTCAATGGTATCGCCCAAACATAATGTGAATACCTATCCATAAGAGTTAACAAATATTTATATTCTCGGTACAAACTCATCTTTAGAATATCCATATTCAGCGCCTTAAACTTGTAGGAAACCTTCTTGTATTTGCCGTAGATAGGGTTTATTTTCCTACCGACTTTGGATATTTGACATTGAGCACAGGACCTTATTACTTCTTTAACTTTCCGGTGCATATTTTTAAACACAAAATCTGCTTTCAATCGCTTTATTAGCTCTAAGTGGGCGTCATTGCAATTTTGGAGTTAAATTTGATTCGTGGTGTTATGCGGTAAGTATCATTTAATTCAATCTACTTTCTAGTAGGTCATTTTATGCATTAAAGTTTATCCTAAGTTTTCTCTTTGCTATTTCCAAGTCTTTCATTTAGGACTTAATCCTTTATTGTTCAAAATATGTCGCTTTTCTAACCCTCATTGTATGCGAAGAATGTGTTTTGTGGTCATTTAAAACTCTTTCATTTTGCCTTTCATCGGAATTTACGACCGTGGCGTAGGCCGCATTCTTCTTTATGGTTTGGGCATAGCTCTTTTTTAGGCCTGGGGAAGGTGGTTCATAATGGAATGTCTTTAAAAATCTGTTTATCTCACCTTTTATTATTGTTTTGCTTGAGTCGTTCTGATTGGCCAGTTCGCTCGCGGCTGAGCCAATCATAGCGCTCGGAGGGAGGGGCGTAGTTGGAGGCTCCGCCTCTTCTTCAACATTGCAGTCTTGATCATCATTTGCAACGTTTGCAACTTCATTAACAATCTTATTGTGTAATAGATATTCGGATAGGGGATTTGTCTTTTTGGTAATCAGCTCCCAAGAGACTTTGTAAGTAGATAAGAGGTTTAAACTCCTTATTTCACGCAGATTATAGTTTTTGCAATCATTGCATCTTTTATATTTTTGCAATAATTTCCTTGATTGTGTGGAAATTGTTATAAGCTTCCCAGCGAGTAACCAGCTAGCAGGTACTCGTACTTCCTCAAAAGTTTAGTTAAAACCACTAACAATCGGTTTGCATAATCATATTTTCGTTCCGCAGGCGATAAAATCGTGCTGTAAAAAGCGATGGGTTTATCTCCTTCTTCAGTAGCGGACAAAATTACGGCTCCTGCGGCCACGTCTGTCTAGTGTATAATAATTTTGAAAGGGCTTGAGGGACTTGGGTAGGCCAGAGCATTAGCGTTTCTTATAGCTTTTTTACTATCTTCAAAAGCTTTATCTGCCGCGGGGTTCCAGTTGAGTCGGCGATAACCATATGGCTTTCCCTTTAAGAAGAGGTTGAAGGGAGCTGTAATATCTGAAAAACAAACTATGCATGAGCGATAGAAGCCTATCTTTCCTAGATAACTTCTTAATTCTTTGACAGTTTTAGGTTTTGAAGTATCTATTATTTCACTAATCTTTTCATGATTTGGTCTGATTCCGTTTTCATCGATTGTATAGCCCAGATAATCGATTTCCCTCGCAGCTATTTGACACTTGTCGGGATTAATACTGATGTTTAAGTATTGTAACCTCTTCAGTACCTTTTCAAGTAGGACTTTGTGTTCCTCCTGAGTTTGGGAGTGTATCAATATATCACACATGTAAGTACATGTATTCCCGAGCCCATGCATCAGAATGGGGAGGAGATGAACCCCATCGGGAGGCATCGATAGCCGTATGTGCCGATGTTTGAGGTTATGGTGAAGTATTTTTCAGAGTCTGGATGGAGTGGAATCCCATAAAATGTTTGGGTGAGGTCCAAACGACTATACAGCTTACTCCCTTTTAAGGTAAACGTGGCATCTTGGAGGTGGGGGAGACCATAGGTTTCGATCTCTGCCCTCTTGTTTAGCTCTCTAAAATCTGAGATGATTCTGACGCGCCCTTGGCTCTTTTTAAGGACACTTACAGGGAACGACCATGGTGAGTTGGTTCTTCTTAACACGCCTGTAGCTAAAAGATTATCAAATTCTGCTCGGGTTCTTGAATATAGTTTGCGCGGGATCCGTCGGGGTTTTGAGAGAGATGGGGGGCCCCCTTATGTTTTCAACTTTATACAGGAAGGTTTAGCCGCTCTATAATACTTTTTCAGGTAATAAAAGAGGTCTTTCATCAGTAGTTACTAAACGTCCTCACCTATCAGGGCTGTGCTCATTCTTTTATTTTTATTTTTATATTTTTCAAAAATGTCGTCCCAAGTTTGCATTTGTTTCAATTTAATGTGGTGGTTTTCGGGCAAATATGGATTTAAAAATAAATTTTTATATTTCAATAAAATATCATTAAAAAGAGGAGGACTAGAAGGGACGTGCATTGAGATAGGAGGAGGAGTAAATGAGAGAGTAGGAGGAAGGTTTTCATGCGCATACTTAATGTTAAAATTTATATTTTTATTTAATTTCAAAGTTTTATTTGTGACTGAATCTATCAATAAGTCTCTTTTAAAGTCAATGCCTATTTGAAATTTCTTTAAAAATGACAACCCTAATATGTTTACATCAATATTTGCTATATAAAAAGTATCAAAATATTTCCGGCCTAAATTTAGGTCAATTTCAATGGTTTTAATATCATAAATAGCAATTTTAGAGTTATTTGCGGCAAACATATAGCCCAGAGGAGGGTTGCGATTTGCAAGAGCACCCCCAGCCAGGATATTTCTGGCGGATCCGGTGTCAATTAAATAATCTACCTTATTAATATTGTCATAAACCTGGTAAGAGGTCAAGTCGTCGATTTTACAAACCTTCTCGTTTACCACAACATCGGCTGTAACATTCTTACTGCTACAACAGCGGTCGTTAACAGCGCTTTTGATGGGGTTTAACAAGATATTTGTTTTATCGCTCTCACTCTCTCTTACCTGGTCCATAACACCCATATTATTTGATAAATTTAATGTAAAAAAGATATACCCTTCATGCAACGGGTTCACAGCTGTAATAAAATTTGTATCATTTATCCTACCATAACAACTTGTGGCAGCGGTGTCATTTAATACAATATTTTTATTAATTGAAATATTTTTAGATTGAGTACTACTACCATTTCTTATGGGTGATACTTTAGGTTTATTTAGATAAGAAACATGCGATTCTTTGACATTTAAGGTTAATGATTGTCCGTTAACAATTTTTATTTATGGTATCACTCTCCACAAGTTCATTGTTATTAATAACATTGTTTATATTTTCAAAATTTATAGCACTGGTGGGTTCAATGTCTTGATGATTTTTGTCATTTTCGTTATCAAAATGGTTTTTTATTATTATTATTATTATTATTATTATTATTATTATTATTATTATTATTATTATTATTATTATTATTATTATTATTATTATTATTATTATTATTATTATTATTATTATTATTATTATTATTATTATTATTATTATTCATATCATTAATTTTATTATTATTATTATTATTATTACTTACTCAGTCAGTAGAAAGAGTATTAATAAATGGAGTTGAAGCTTACTGTTTTAATATTAATAGTGTTTTTATTTTTTTTATGTATTTTCATTTTGGTTGCAACTATGTTTTCCTGTTTAACTTTGAAGCAACTTTTCATCATTTCGGTGATGATCGTTGATAAATTGAACCTTTGGGTAAAAGGAGACCCTTTTACTGTGACCTAGATTTCCATGACTGTCGTGATGAGGTGGTGTTGCCGAGGGTCGGTCATCTAGTTTTCCGAATTTTGTAAAGTGGTGTGTGTGGCGGTTCTTTCACCATTATTATGAAGTAATGGATATAATGGGCATTCAACTCCTTCACAGCGATACGCTTTATATAAATAGCGAGAATGGTAATAACAGAGGTTTTGCACAGCGTTATTGAAAGTGTTCGAATATCCATTATTTTCGTCTGACCTTGACTGTCTAGACTGACTTTTGTCTCGTCTCAAATTTCCTCTATCAGCTGCGTGGAGTTGACCTTGAAGCAGCTGTTGTACAGTGCTGGCCAACTCTGACACAGTTTTCGTAAGATGAGCCATCTGGCGCGAGAGATGGTTGTCGCTGGGTTGGGAGGCGTCATGTGTGCGCATCGGTTTTTGCGCGGTGGTCTTCGGGAAAGCGGAGTCTATGTCGTGTCGGTCTGTGTGCATACGCACAGCATTTGCAGAACTCCAAGTTTGGTCGTAATTTTGATGTTGTCTCCTGTCTTTTTGAACGAAGTTTTTATACAAATCGTCTGCGACTATCACCATTCGGTGCAAGTCGTTTTCTTCGGCCAATGAATACACACTCATCTGGACGTTTGCAGGCATTTGTTCGAGGAATAAGTCGACTGCAAATTTTGGGTTATGTTCGATTAAGACTTCAAAGCTCTTGTTGCCAAGGACTCCCTTCACCCGATTGAGATATCCGCTAGGCAGCTCTTCAGGGCACATGCCTTGCTTAAAAACGTCGCGAATTCTATTTCTCAATGCTGGGAGATAGGTCCGTTCGATCCAAAAGTATTCGGTAAGCATTTTCTTGAAGTGGGAATTTTATCTTTGATACCAAAGTTGTTGGTAATATTGGAGCTAATAACCGAACTCGTTCATGAGAATCATCAATGTGATTCAATTTGAAAATCGCCGTTGTAGCAATTAGCCAATTAATAACATCATAGGCATCAAAGACTGGTAATTGATTGGAACTTAATTGACTATAAGTCTTCAATGGTGACTTATATTCAGGACGCCTTGTTCTTCCTTCTTGGCGGGAATTTTTCGGAGTCATATCGAGTTCGCTTTCAGATGAGAGACCAGATGGCCCTCCACCATCCGTGAGGGGTTGAGTTTGCTGGGAGAAGGCGTCTTACCCTTTCCCCTATTTCCTCTCGAGGAGCCTTAGCTTGACTCTTCTGAAGTCAATTTTCTTTGTCGAGACCATTTTTTTAACGACTCTAAAAGTTACTGACTATTTCGTGGAGTCGATTTAGTCAAGCCAAGCGCTTGAATATTAGGCTTAGAATGGCTTGGTTTTGAAAATCTCAAAATCTTTGTGGCGGTAACGCCTTTTTTATACCTATATTACTAATATAGCAACGACTTTTTTTCTTATATTTAAGATTTATATAATAATTATTTCTTAATGTTGCAATTGTTTAACTCACATGATTTTATTTATAGTCCAATCACACTGATTATACACTTAGTACATAAAATATTGCAGATTTTTTGGTGATAAATGTTGACATTCAGCAATTTAGCGCCACTAATCTGCTCCAAATAGGGGGCTTTCACTAGCACGCTAGTGGGGAACCAAAAGACTGATAGGGTTAAATCGCCTTAACCCTCCTATTGCTTAATGTATGGTAAAGACTATAAATCAGCCGTTGGGGATGATGGGTAAATAGCCAATTTCTATGTAGTGGCTTATGTTTATCAGTGGTTGATATTTGACAAGATATGGTTTCAATTTAATAAATGATCAGACTAGTTAGGCACAATAAGTCGTTACAAATTACTTTAAACACTCGTAATTAGTAACAATAATATTATTGGCACTGACCTACTCTAACACGACTTCATTGCTCGAAGTCCTAGCTAAGAAACTTTTCATGAGCTTGCTTAGCTTCAGGCCTTGTTGGAGGCTCTCTGTTTGGCATCTTTTCCCAATGGGGGAGAAGAGCCAAATTATTATGGGGTTACAGTAAGGGTAGGAGGAGATGCACCTATGTATTTAAAAGGGGTATGCAGGAGACTTGCAAATAAGCCTCTTACAGATTTGCATACCTTCTCTGACATGCGTGCATATGTCTTACAAAACTCATTTTAACTTCAGCCCATATATATATATATATATAATATATATATATATATATAATTAATATATATATAGTATATTATATTTTAATATATATATTATATATATATTATATATATATATATATATTATATATAGATAATTATATATATATATATATATATATATATATATATATTTATATAAATATATATATATAATATATATATTATATATATATATATATATATATATATATATTATGGATATTTTGGTTATTGTGTTGACGAATCGGAAGAGGTTTGAAAGATTGGTAGAAATACGATGTTGGTAGGGTGTCGTAAAAGGAGGGTTGAAAGTAAAACGTCTGATAAAGAAGATATGGTGCGAGGTAGACAGTCTTCGAGTGAAGTTACTGTTAGATGGGTGATCAGCTGGAACAGTGTCTGAGTTTAAAATATTTAGGATGTATGTTGGATAAAAAGGGAACGGATAATGCAGAGTGTAGTAGGAAAGTGCGAATCGCAGGAGGTGGCTGGCGCAATTAAATCGTTGTTTGACTGCAAAGCGGACTAAGATCTTCTAGTGCGATAGGATCATTACATGAGGGTATGTTGTTACGGGTGTTAATGTATAGTAGTGAGAGACTATGGTCTGGAATATAAGAGGTATAGATCTAAGTACAATGTGTTCAGATGGACAATCGTATATGTGCGTGTTAAGGTGTGAGAAGAGATTGATAAAATGAGAAATGAACGTATAAAGAGTTGTGGGTGTGAAGAAAGGGAGTAAATGAGAGAATTAATGAAATAGGTTGAATGGTTAGTCATGTGGACATGGAATTTATGACAGCCGGATTGTTAAGCGGATGTATAGTGTGCTGGGTGCTTGGAATCGATCGGCTGGGAGACGAAGAAAAAGTGAATTCAGTCATAAAGGAATATCTGGAGGAGAAAATGTGAATTTGACAGAGGCGAGAAGAAAGAGGTGCATAATAGAAATGAATGGCCAGCTTTTCTTGAAGAGCATGGTTGTGCCCACCTGGCAAATGAGATGACCCCACTTTGACGAAGATGCCATAGTGAGGTTATCGGCGCGGTCCCGTGAGCATTAGGGTGGAATTTTCTAACCGACGAGTTCTCACTAAAGGGATACAATGGAGGGTAGGCTATGCTTCTATTCCGACTTGTGTCATATTACTTCTACTTCATCGATCTGGTCCCAATGCCATGCTGAAAACCTAACCCCAGTCTTTGGGAGAGAAGGTGGGTGAATGGTGAAGATATAATATATTTATATATAATATGAATAATAATATAAGTATATAATATATATATATAATTAACATAAAATAATAATATAGATAAATTATATTATATAAAAAATAAATATATAAAATATAAATAATAAAAGAAATATCCTCATCACAAAACCTGCTAACTAGAACAGAGGACTAATTCAACATTAAAAGACGTTTGAAATGTCATAATCTCAAGAAGAAAGAACTGATAAAAGTTAATAAATATATATATGCTGTGTGTGTAAAAATATAAAGAGGAGAAAAATAAATAAATAAATAATAATATAAACATAAAGCAATAATATAAGGAAACAAGATAATCACATAAATGAATGAATATACAATTGAAATAATAGATCAATAAAATAATAAATAACAATAATAATCCATTTTACAAATAATTAAAATACAAAGTAAATCAAAATAAGATAATACATAATAAAATTAGTATAAATAATACTAAATAATAAATAATAATAAACTAAAGTTATTAATAAAAAGTAAAACACATAAAATTAAAACTAAAGGAATTCTTTTAAGTATTTAAATAACACCATAAATTGAATTGATTAAATAAATATAATAATTAAATAATAATAAAATAAATAATAGAGAATAATAATGTTGAAGCATGTAGTTAATGGTTTTTTGTCAGCCTATTGTAATTAATGTATTATTATTAATTAATTGAACAATTATCTTCACTAACTTACGCTGTATACGCTACTAATCAGGTGTTGACTTAATTTATTTAATTCAAATTCTATACATGTTTTTATTCAGATTTTCTCTCATTCACACTTAGAAAAGTCGATCCTCTTTGACTGTAGTATACTAAGCACTAAGAAATCTTATTATACAGTATATTACACAAGAATTATGTAGCAAACTCTCTAATTTAATTTAGTAATGTAAAAGTAGTAGATAGCTAATAGCAAATATAGTATAAGTATTTAGAATAGTAAGATATTAAGTAATAGATAGTAAGTTGATAGTAGTAGTTAAGTAAAAACAAAGTTAAATAGAATTAAATTAATTATTTTGCAATCAAACGCCACCGCTCGTTTTTGAACAAAGTTAAGAACCAATAATAACCGTGAACCAGTACATAAAAAATCTGCGCGAATCGCCGATTACACATATCCAGCAACCTCATTGGTGTTGACATAAATTATAGAAACCGCTAAACAACAAAACCGACAAGATGAATTGCAAAATTAAGCTTCTCTCCATCACGTGCATACCATAATTAAACTATGAAAAATATAGTCCGATTTAATTTTCTATTAATATTTTGGTACTGATTAATAAGTAAGTGATACGATACTTAGTTAAAAAACATCTATACTCACGTATTCATGATTAATGAAAGATTGAGAAACTATATTATATAATTAAATAATAAAATAAACCTTATACTATATATATAAATATATAACGTAATATATCACACACTTATGCAGATATCTATTACTTATGTACATTACTACTATACTATATTATATGAATCTCCTATATTAGTATTAATTATATATACTTATAGATATATATATATTAATTATATATATTAGTATATATAATATAATATATATATATCATTATACTAAATAGTATATATATATATCTTAGTATATCTTCCGTGTATAATACTATATATATATATATATATATATATAATATTATAATATATCGCCCTCTCTATATATACGTATCCTCATCGGTACTACATCTAAATATAAGTAATATTCCCAATAAACTTACTTATCTAATAGTATGACCTTACCTTTCCCTAATAACGTTCTTTTCATTCTCATACGGATACTACGAGTTTCTGTGTTATTCATATATACTATCACATCTGGGGCTGTTGGTATTAGTTACTACACTATAACGTACTACCTAATATATATTGCCTAGTTTTCATGTTAGTTAAATAGGTTCGGGTAATTACTATATATCACTAAATATTCATACTCTAACTTTTACTAAAAATAGTTCTCTCCATTAAGTAATATATTAATGCTCGATATCAAGTCACATGTTTGACCGCCTCCCATTCTTAATTCTCATAAAAATACGTGATATATAGAGATATTACCGCGTCCTCCGAATTCTGGACATATAATAGATTACTTTTCTTGGGCTTAATGATCTTCCGATATATACATGGTACAATTTTCTAAGTTCTCCTATGCACTTGCCTCATGTCAAATCTAAGCCCCTTTATGGATTTTTAACATCCTTCATTTGTCACATGCTTGTATTTTATTACGAGCCCACGTGTCTGCGGTTGACGTAACCCACTCATATTTCGGTGTAGCCATATGCTTAGTTAAGTTTGGTCATTACGGCTCTTGTGGCGGATACTCGAATTGTACTCGAATCTGTCCTCGTAAGATTATAGCTTATAGATCTCGACACCGTATTTCAAAGGCATCAGGTAATCTTCAACGCTCTCCTGTTAGAGATGACAGCCTAAAATCTTTCGCCGACGAAGTACGTCAGCGCTAAGTGAGCCTTAGCGTGTGACACACTACACATTTCCACATATGTTCATTTTAATCTATTTTGAGTTATCGTCTACGATATCGTTATCCCTCACGAAATGAGATCGGACAATGCTTGAGTATGAGAATTAAACACCTTCCTATAAAAAGAAAATACGTCTTTTCTCAAAATCAACTGCGCGGAATTCTTCTCCGACTTCGCCGCGGTTTCTTGTCTTTATTCAACCACTTCAATTAGCGCTAATCCCTCGGTTACCCTGACTATCTCGACCGATTTTCTCCGATAGCCGTATGCCTTCCGAGCCTCCAGTGACGAACTTCACTGCGTCTACCCGTGCTCTATACATACCTCTCCAGTGTAGTGAATGCGTCAATTCTCGTTCTAGTCCTGTATGACAATTCCTACCACACTACAATGGAATAACCTTCATACTCGTACCCGAACGTTATGCATACGACCCCGTCGCGTGTATTCGACCAGAAGGCGAGGATCTCCCACCCCACTCAAAAAAATTAAGCCACTATGTAACTGTATCGTACTCAAGATGTATGAAATCTTGCGACCCCTAGTAGGTTCTCTCAGAGGCTTCACCATTGTATTAGAGTATTGGAGTGTTCAGATATATAGCGCAGATTTCACTTTGAGGATGTTTGTCATCTTGCACCTCGGATGCTGGACCTTTGACCGCGTCTCTGGCTACTGCAGAGTTAGACTAAACATTCGTATAATCAACAATATGTATGAGTGTCTTGTAGATTATTATTATCGCAGTCTCGTATTGTATTTTATGAAGATTATAAGTGTGATAAGGTCCATCAACGAAAACTACACACACTAAATAGACCATTACAATTAAATTTTTACAATAACTAATTCAATGCACAATAAATTTCAATTTCTTTCTATGTTATTAATTATACATTAGTCAATTATATGTATTTTATTATATCCTACAATGCAGGTAAATTTAGTTAATCAAATCCCAACATCAATCCACCTCCTGTCCAGTTCATATTCTATATATCTAATTGATTCTAGTATGAATCATATGATCTATTATCTATTGATTAAGGTAAAATTTTTACTTTATAAAATATGTAACGTATTTGTATTCATACACCTAGATATCATAAAATCAGTATAAATCTAAATACCATTCAACTACATGAAGCCTTACTCACCTTCCTAGTTCGTGATCGTAATTGATTCTATATTATCTTATTGATTATACAGTCTTATATTTTGCTTAATTATTTAACGTAACATACCCTAAAGTCAGGTAATGCAGTTAAAAATTACAAACAACCATTACTCAGCCCCCATCCCGTCCCAAGCCCTCCTATACCAGATTGTTATGATCTAATTGAATCTACATTGACATATTGATTCAAGTCAATAATATTATTTACTAAAATTGTAAACGTTTTTATCATACCCTAAACAGTAAAATCAGTAAATCAAAACCATCATCCGAGACGTTACCAGTGTCACCCCTCCTATCATCCTTTAGATCTATTTTGATCTATTGTAATCTAAATTAGTATATAATCAGTATACATTTCTTAGAGTATAAATGCATTTTGTATAAACATAACATTTAAATTCAAAAGTTCTATTAACATCTGAATACAACGTAATATATGTTAGGTACGTAACAAAAGTTATCACATATATAATATGATGATCCTTACATTAGCTAGTCATCTACCTAAGAATAAACCCACAAAGACAAACTTAACACAAATACTTTAAACATGAATAAACTGTTAATACGTTATAATACTAAAATAAGTTCCTTACTTTATAAACAACAGTTAAAGAACTATAATACATAGCAGTTATCAAAATAACTATAATACCTCTCTAATAATAGCTTTATTTCTTAAACATATTCAGCTTGTTAATTTACATATTAATCATGGTCATATATGTTAATCAAAAATTTAACTAATTAATACCTTTAGCGTAAATTATCATGTACAGACTGCACTAAAAGTGTAATGTCTAATCGTGACAAAGTAAATCCATACTTCCAATTTCCGAATTCTTATTAGTTTGTCAACACTTGGCATCACAACTTGTTATCGTAGAGAAGAAATAATGACGTTTATCAACGTTATCACATTCTAAATACATCTTAAATGTCAAAGATATAGCTCAGTGCAAGCATCTTATAAGCACTATGAGCTTCTGCGAGAAATGAACACACAGTAGTAGTAAGTAAGAAGACTCACTCTATAGACATGCTGCTTATTATCCATTCAATAGTCATTATATCAAACGATCATAATCCATATACATAGACGAAAATGTTAAGTTTGTAATCTAGCTGATATAACGATCAGTAATTGTATATAAAAATGCCAAATAAGTATGTTTTCATTTCTTAGGTACCCTTACCGTAACTATCAAATTCAGTATATCAAACTACACACTGATATAAGACATAAACCCATAAGTATATAGTTTTACTCCTTCTGTAATAGCTGTTAGGAGCTAATGGTTCACATAACATATTAACAATAAATGGAACACATCAACAGCGAGACGCGATACTCATTAAACAACCCGCGCATCACCATAATGTATCTATGAATCGATTACATACAGAGGCAAGTAAAATACATATATTTTATACTTATGTGTTGTATATTAACTACTAAAATCTAAATGTTATCACATTGAGAAACATGAGCGCTCTATATTAAAGTACATCACTATATAAAGAAAACAACTTAATGATAAAGACCTGAGCATAAATATATAAATTCATAAGTTATATTGTAATAATATATTATAATATTACATTCGAATCATCGAAGAACAATTAAGTGAATTCAAGTTATTGCAGTTAGTAAGCTCTATAATCTTCATTCTAAAAAGATCAACATTTCATTATGAAAAGATATATAAGTATGAATCTCGTTCAGCATCACGTAACCAAATTTTTCAGGTACGTATTGTACTAATTATCCTAGTAATCAACTCATTTATCATACAAGAATAGATTAAATACATCTATCATAAGCTGACTAGTATATTAACGCACTTATCTGTAATACTTGAGTATTAGTTACGGGAACCAGCGGACCCATTCGTTCTCAGTAGACAGAAATATCAGCATAGATTACTCACGGCAATGTGCATATATGCTCATAGTCGATCGGCGAAGTATTATTGTCAAGGACATTCGTGTCAAGCGTTGCTCTGAGAATGTTAATTCGTTCTGTCTATATTTTAAGCAATGCTGTAATATTTTCAGCATGTTCGAATATGAACCTATACATCATAGGCATGAGTGTCACACAAATCGATGGGTTTGCCTAGTTATGACGTACTAAATCAATGAGTTATAATTACAGTCATACAATGACGAGAATAACGCAAGTCTATTTCTATTATAACCTCTCGACCACTGTCACCTGCTTGTATATATATATATTTCTTACACTCGTCGATCCATAAGTATAGACTACACACTGTATCTTTCATTAGTACGTCATGCTGTGCGATTGACCTGGATAATCATTTGCTTAAAATTCCAAGGCTAGCACAATAACGTTAAATAAGTGTTTACTATTATTGAACCTCTGCAGTGAAATACTAAAGCAAGTTGTAATCGGTTAGTCCATACCTGATTATGTACGATTAAATCATAAAATTAACACATCGTTTATAGGAGTAATTAAACCGTAAAGCTTCACTCGTGAATAGTATATCAATACGTAATACTATAATAGTGTAGATATATGAATATGCTAGCATATATAGTAAGAGTAAATTATGTCTAATATTGACGGTATATAATATACCTAAGTATATTAATCAATGAGTGCAGATAATAAAATAATAATAAGAGCTATCATTACGATTACATTGATATAAATACGTTATATGATATATAATAATATTTCGTTGATATTAGTACTATACTCATACTATACCATGTATTATAATAATTACAAATACTACATCAATCTAATTATATATATGATATAGTATGTAATGAAATTATCTTGGTCTTATTTATGTTCAATATACTACATAAATATCAGAGAGAAATCATAGTTAATATATAAATACATGATAATATATATCAATAACGCTACGAAAATATACTAAAACTACATATAGTACAGTTCAGAGATCGAAAATATAGAGAATGCTCCTTCCCCCAACCTTGATTTCACGATATCGCTTTAGGGTTACATATGTGTTTTATTTGCGCTGAGGCGGGAGAGTGAAAACTGATTAACTGAAACACCCCCATACACTCACATAATAATCACTGACTAAAAACTCACAAAACAATACTATAATACATCATGATGGATAATACTATAAACATAAATATATCAATATAACTAAACAACATAACAAATAATATACTAAACATACAAACCAACTAAAATATCAATAAAGATACTAACATAAGTTACTCTTTAAGCTATAAACACTTAAATCAAATATCTATCTATAGCTAATATACAATTAACTTATATTAACTATAATCTATATAACAATCTAATATTATATATCTATTATTATTATTATATTATTATATAATTAGATCTACAATAACAATCATTATTCATTACATTAACATAATTCAGAAATATACTGAAATCTCATTAATATGATTCATTATTATCTAATTGATTATTACTCAATACTATATCTATTTTATAACTTTACTATTACTAAATATATATCAAATAACAATTAATTATCTCCTATAAAATTATTTATATTACTCTAACTTAAAATTATATATTATTATACATTAAACTCAATTAATTATATATTCAAATTATATGTGTTCACAAATATAATAATATAATTCTTTTTATATTATATAACCAATAACCTCATGAACGATAAATATTAATCTATAATATCTATGTAACAATTCTATTGAGTGATTTATTCATTTTATATAATGATTAAAAGTACATTATAATACATTAAGTCATTTACCAGATCATTTAAAGATAATTATAAATTGTACATATAACAAAATATTAGCTAGACACACCTTATTATCCTTTAAGAATAAAATACTATAATTATTATTATTCATTGAATAATATTAAATCTAATTTATTTTATCAGTAATAAGTTCATCTAATATATCATACTTTAATATCATAGTTCATTCATTAATACGTTATTCATTCATCTAATAAAGTTTACTTCATATTTAAGCACAATTAGTTCAGTTATATCAATTAATTAATTACAGTTATATTAAATCTTCTATATTTAATAGTCTATACCATGAAAAAGAAGAAAAGAAACTCATTTTTCCTTCATAATAAAAAGAAACCAGTATACTTTAAACAATTATTTAAACTAGAGGGGCAGTGGCGCGAGATGGGGGTTAATTTACTATGTATATATAAAAGATTTAGAATTTATTTTGATTTCTCCCACTATATTTGTATAATGTGTATAATAATACGACTATTATAAAGATTATTTTTACATTACCCAGAAGAAACTGAAACATGTCATTAGACAAAACAAAAATTTGATATTGCCTTATATTAACTAGTAACCATAAACACAATTACAATGTTTCGCAAAAAATAATAGGAAAAGCATAAATAAATAAAAAGAAAGCATTTAAACAATTTGTTTTTTTTAAATCTTATTATATAATAAAATATTTTAAGAAAAGCAGAATGAGAGCTGAGATCCTCCAATGTCGTATTAAAATACCATATAGATATTAGATCTTATATTTACCTTAACCATACCCAACAAAACAATAAAGTACAACGACAAACTAACACAACTTAAGCACTATGGACGAACTTTAACATTCAACAAATATGATTTCTACATCTCTTCAACAGAGTCAAAAACAATTACAAAATCAAAATAAAGTTAAATCCAACTCACGCCTCGACACCCAAAGCATGTAAACACTATCTTAGTAAAAAACGTTGTTGAGGCGCTGAGAATTTATCACAAGGACCGCACCCACCCAAAAACCATGGTGAGCTATATGCAACAACTAAACCGTAAGCGGTATTCCATTGACTTGGTTTGCCGCGAGTCCCCAAATCCCTTCTCGGGTCAACATACCTAAGTTTTTATTACAGCAAAGTAATTTAGAAACCCTATTAAACTTATCATTTCACTCTATTATAATAATATTTATAATATATATATAATAATATTATATACATATTAATTATATATTATTCATAATAAAATATATTATGAATAATATTAATTATAAAATATATTAAATATTATATATATATATAATATATTATATTAATTATAATAATATATTATAATATTATATATATATAAATATAATATTGGAAATTAATATTATATATATAATATATATTAAATATAGATATATATATTAATATATATTAATGTATATAAAATAGGATTTTGAAAGTGATTTGGCTGACCAAAAACCTGTGTGAATATTATGCGCGGGCAGGTCTAGGACCGCCGCGCCAACCGGTCCCCTGTATCGCAAGAGCCGACTGGCTTGTTTTTCGCTAGAGTCCTGTTCTTTGAATCCAGCGCCTACCCACACGTTGAATTATACGAAACTTATGGTAAAATGCGAGAGAGAGGCGAATTATTATTATTTATTCGATTTTTCGGTTTTGAAGAGATTGTGAAATATTTGGGAATGATTAAAATCAGTTTGTTGATTGAGTTAGGAATATAAGCGACTATATATTTTTTTTATAAATTGCAACGCTTATTATGCCTACTTCTTATTTAAAGAATTTAAAAAATATAACTTCTTTTTATTTATTTTTTTTCTTTTTTTTTAGGAAATTACCATTTTTCAATGTAAATGCATTAACATTTTTATTTTTTTAAGCATTTCAAGTTTATTCTGGTTAGGTAAGATTTATAAAAAGTGTTTTAAACATTGAAAACATAGTGAGAAAAATTATAAACCCTTATATATCTGTTTGTTTAGTTAAGAAGTCTTTAAACCCTTCTCTTTTATTATGAAAGAAAATTATTTTTCTTGTCTTCTTTTCATGGTTTAACTAAAATAAAAAATAATAATAATAATTAATAATAATAATAAAAAAATAATAGTAAAAAATAATTATAATAATTAAATAATAATAATAATAAATGATAATAAATAATAATAACAATAATAATACCATAATATTAATAATAATAAAAATAATAATAATAATAATAATAATAATAATAAATAATAATAATATAATAATAATAAAATAATAATAATCATAATAATTTAAAAATAATATAATAATAATAATAATGAATAATAATAATAATAATAATAATAATAATTATAATTAATAATAATAATAATAATAATAATAATAATAATAATAATAATAATAATAATAATATAAAAATAATAATATAATCAATAATAATAATAATATCAAAAATAATGTTTAATAATAATATATAATTAATAATATAAAAATAATATATAATAATAATAATAATAATAAAAATAATAATAATAATAAAATAATTATAAATAATAATAAATAAAATAATATAATATAATAATAATAATATGATAATAATAATACTAATGATAAATAATAATATAATAACAAAAGTATTATTTTATATTAATATATATTATATATATATATTATATAATAATATATATATATAATATATATAATATATATAATAAATAATATATAATATATATATATATTAGGGCCCTGCTTAACTTCATTCATCCGCCCTTAATTATAAGTTGTACCCCCTATAGGCCCATATGATAAAATATAATATATAATATATAAATATAATATATATTATATAATATATATTAATATATATATATATATAATATAATATTATATATATAATAATATATATTATATATAATATATATATATATAAATATAATATATATATATATATACAATATATATATTATATTATATATTATCATATAATATATAATTAATATACTATATATATATATATATATATATTATAATATATATATATATAATATTTATATATATTTATAATATATATATATATAATATATAAATATTATAATATATAATATATAATATATAATAATATATATATATATATAATATATATATATATAATAATAATAGTATAGTATAATTGCCAGCGTTCTAGCCACCTAGGTCCAACCTCATTTCTGCCGTCCTAGCATTTGCTAGTTTGCCTGCGGTTAAAGGGCCCTGTATCATATTATATATGTATATATATATTAATATATATGTATATATATATATATATATATATAATATATTATATATATATATATATATAATATATATATATATATATATATATAGCGCGTCTTCTTAAGTTGCTGAATTAGGATCGCCCAGGTTTTTTCATGGTTTGCCAGTTTGAACCAATAAGTCATATGCTTCTTAACTATAGTTGGTAAAGACGCCGACCATTTTTAATTGTGAACTACCACATATATAACAAAGTGTCTGCTTGGATTTACACATTTACGACGGTCTCTATTCATTTCAGAATATCACAATTCACATTTATGTTGTTTAATAAAGCAACCACATGAAATCACCTTCTGTCTTCAACTATG
>JABUQX010003279.1:50000-55000 GCA_015478945.1 Trachelipus rathkii
TAAAATAATAATAATAATAATAAATAATAATAATAATAATAATTAATAATAATAATATATAATAAATATAATAATAATAATAATAATAATAATAATAATAATAATAATAATAATAATAATAATAATAATAATAATAATAATAATAATAATAATAATAATAATAATAATAATAATAATAATAATAATAATAATAATAATAATAATAATAATAATAATAGTAAAAAATTGTAAAATAATAATAACATTTTATAAAAAAAAATTTCTACATTTGAAATGAAAAAGTAAAATAAAACAAAAAGTTGAAATCATAAGATGAGGTGATAGTTATAAACAAAAGAATGGAAAAGATGAAATAAAGAGTGAGAGCAGAAATATATTAATAAGTGTAAATAAAGAAACATTCACATACTCTGAAATTTAGACAGTATCAAAGAGAAAACATGTTGACAAAAAGGTAGAAAAACCATAAAAGAGAAAGGTAATAAAAGACAGATAGCTCGACAGGTATTAAAAGTATTTAACAAGGTTCATAGAAGGACATAAGAACGGAAGTCATCTACATAATTATATAAACAGAAAAATAATCCGACAGTTATTCAAAGCATAAACAGTATCCGTTCAAATAGAAGAACGGACAGTCAAAGATATGGTTATTAAATAAACCGAAAGAAAAATCGATAGATAGTCATGGTATGAACTTTATCGGTAAAAAGATGGTAGAGCAGAGAGATATGATAAACAAGGATATAATCCGACAAGTATAGAGAGTATAAAAAATCCACTGAAATGTAAAGACAGAAAGGACAGAGACGGAGTCATTTAAACAGAAAGAAATTACTCTACTTACAACATTTGGGGCATCAACATCGTGAAGTGACGGAGGTTGATAGACAATGGCAGAGAAACCTTTGGGATGTTGATGACGTTTCTGGGCATGGGCTAAAATAGCATCAGTATCCTGGGTATTTGGTGGAGAGGGAGGCGTTGGGGGTGGAGGACTGGTATTAGATTTTCTGATTTGATATGTTGCGCTTGCGTATTGGTAAGTATCCTCTTCACTGTAATCACCTATGTGGTTTATATATATATATATATATATATATAAGCAGTTATATAAGTTATAGTATATATATATATATATATATATATATATATATATATATATATATATGTTATTAGTTATATATATATATATATATATATATATATATATATTATATATGCGTATTGGTAAGTATCATCATCTTCACTGTAATCACCTATGTGGTTTATATATATATATATATATATATATATATATATATATATATATATATATATATATATATTATATATATATATATATATATATATATATATATATATATATATATATTGATATATATATATATATATATATATATATATATATATATATATATATATATATATATATATATATATATATATATATATATATATATATATATATATATATATAGCGTTAGACGTACTTTAGGCGTATTATTGGACATAATTTAAGAAAAACGCTAGATGTATTCTCTGGTTCAATTTTAAAAATATATTAGAAATAGTGTTAGACAAAGTTGGGTAACATGGATAGAACATAATTTTCAACTTCAAGCTACCTGTACTATCTCTTGCTTCAGAAGGAGGAGGTGCTTTTGGTGTTGATGTTACCAACCTCCTAATAGGGGAGTATGTATGCTGATTATCCATTAAATCTTTGGTTATTCTGCAGGGGCTTTGATCGTGATGATCCTTTTTTAGATTATTACTCTGTGGCCCTGCAAAAGAAAAAAAAATGTAAAAAATATATTATTCGTGAAAGAGGTAATTCTTTGATGCCAGTAATAATAGTAATGATAATAATAATAATAATAATAACAATAATAATAATAATAATAATAATAATAATAATAATAATAATAATAATAATAATAATAATAATAATAATAATAATAATAATAATAATAATAATAATAATAATAATAATAATAATAATAATAAATTCAATGTTTAAAAGTAATACTTACTTTTTCTAATACAAATGCAAATCGTAACAAATATCAAGACAAATGCCGAAAACGATATTACTAGTGGGACTATTATTCTGGGATCCCTCCATAGAAAAGGAGCAAATGCACCCCCATTACCTGAATGTGTTACGCTCCAGGAATCATCACTGATTGTTTTAGCTCCATAACCTTAAAAAAAAAATCCTTGGTAAGAAATAACATATATAGGGCATTTAACACTACAATTGATACAATTTGTACTACATAGGGCAATAGCAGTATAGTTTAGCAGTTACTTTTGGATTTAAATCAAGATATTTTTGGTATCTTCTAAATTTTTGGTAAGATACATGCATTAAACATAATCTGATAGTACATTTAGCGTATTTATTAATACATTTTGTACATTTCTTATTACGTAGTATGTTAGTTGTACATTTAAAACGAATTTTTTTTTGGATTTTTAACTGTAATAATATTCCATTTTTTTCCTATTTACTAATATTTTGATAATATATTGCAATAATCATTATCTAATATTATATCTGGATTGTGATATTTAAACTTGCTTATTTCTTTAAAGGGAAGTCATACCAATGTCTGAAGAAGGCGTCCTGATATGATAATCGGCGTGAGTAGTCCCTGCAGCGTTGTTTGCTTTTACTCTAAGGTCGTACTTGACTCCTGAAGCCAAGCCAGGTACCGCAAAAGTCCTGCTAGGGAGAATCTCACTTCCAACTAAGAAAGAATTACATTCTAAATAGGATTTTATCTGCTTTTACTTCTAGTACAACTAATAATAATAATAATAATAATAATAATAATAATAATAATAATAATAATAATAATAATAATAATAATAATAATAATAATAATAATAATAATAATAATAATAATAATAATAATAATAATAATAATAATAATAATAATAATAATAATAATAATAATAATTATAATAATTATAATAATAATAATCACACACACACACACACACACATACATACATAATAATAATAATAATAATAATAATAATAATATTAATAATAATAATAATAATAATAATAATAATAATAATAATATTAATAGATAGATAGATTTTACAAAAGTTAAATCGCTGAGTTTGTTATTTATTAATATTAAATTAGATAAAAAACTTTAATATTTTCAGCGAAAGACTTAATAGAGTTTTCGGTTTTAATGTCTTGTGGCATTGAGTTGTAAAATTTAGCTGCTTTGTAGCAGACGCATTGAGTGACTTTTTTTGTCTGCAAAAGGAAGCGTTATGTACGTATTATTTCGTGAATTAAATAGATTTGCCTCTCGTCTTGCTTGGTTTGAGAAAAAATTTGCTAGCAAGAGGTCGCAGGCATTATTATGGATAATTTTATGTATTTCTTTTAGTAGTCATTAAACTTTAATACCTTTAGTTTTTCAAACAAGGGTTGTGTATGGTTGTAAAAGTTTCTTGTACTGGTTAATGAGGCGAATAAAGCGCTTGAATTACAATTACAGGATGGATTACTGAGTTACTTTTGGTTCCGTAGATAGGAAGAAAGTAAAGTAAATGGGAGTGTATGAATGCAAAGAAAATTTTTTAAAAATGGGAGGAGGTACAATACTTTTTAATTTTATTAGCACATAAATGTATCTAGCCACTCTTCTACCTAGATTATTAACATGTCATTTAAATGTCAATTTCTCATCGATAACACTGGTCAGCAATGATTTTGGAACTAAAACGGGAATAGATGTTCTATGTAGGTATAGTTGTCCTGAATGCGATGATGTAGTCGAAAATGACGTATCACGCCACAATTGTCTGTTGAGTCATTACTGAGTCATGCTTGAACATGAAAAATCGTGAAAATATATAATGTTCTCACTTAGAATTTTGTAGTATGCTCGCAGTTACAGAGTTGTTTTTCAGTGTAAAGGTTGTGTCTGTGTTGTTAGTATTTTTTATATATATATATATATATAGTATATATATATATATATATATATATATATATATATATATATATATATATATATATATACATTATATATATATATATATATATATATATATATATATATATATATATATATATATATATATATATATATATATATATTACAGCGCATTAATGTTAATTTAGTTTGTTCAGATATATATATTTAAAAAGTATGAGTACCAAACGTGTTTGTATAAATTCTCCGAATGTCTTTTGCTACGTATGTGGAGAATATACTACGAAAAGTCAACGGAAACCAATCACTCAATTGTTTAAAACGGCTTATAAACATTATTTTAAGTGTGTGTTGGGTGACCAGGATAAGCCATGGGCCCCACACATAACATGCATTAGATGTTATGTTAAATTAACCCAGTGGCTAAGGTGAAAAAGCGCATTTGCCCTTTGGAGTGCCGATGTATTGGATGGAGCAAAGGAATCATATACAGGATTGCTACTTTTGTTTAACAAATGTATGTGGCTTCAATTCAAAAACTAAAGCAAACATTGCCTATCCGACAATTAACTCAGCCAGGAGACCAGTCCCCCATAATGATGAGAGTAGTAAGGTACGCAGAGCATCAGCATTTTGGCCAGACATTCCTGACTCAGATGAAGATTTGTTTGACACTAATGCTGGATCATCCCAATGTGATATATCCCACATTTTAGGTCCAAAATGCAACAACATACACATAATACTAACTGAAACTAACATTAGTACATTGAGATCTGGCATTTTGTCAAATACAATAACTAGAAGTTCATCTCCAGAATAGAAGGTAATTTTGTTGAATCAAAATGTGGCACACTATAGTATATATAAGATAATAACAGATCTCTAGTAAACATATACTACAAAGATAATTAATATGCAAACAATTTCATAAACAATGATACCTATAAAAACAGCCAGGCTCCGTATTTAGATGGTGAATGGCGCTTATTCATAGACGCTACAAAAACTAGCCTAAAAGCCGTCTTA
>JABUQX010003279.1:65000-67500 GCA_015478945.1 Trachelipus rathkii
TTCTTATGTCAGACGCAATAGTCCTCACTACTATATCAATAATAGAGGAAACACATACCTCATGTAAGACCCTAGCGCAGTCCAAAACTTAGTCCTTTTACATTCACCAAGATTTAATGGCATCAGCCACCTTCGCTGCCATTCACGAACTTTCCTACTACACCTCTGCATCATCCCGTTCACTTCTTATCCAACACATACCCTAAATATTTAAACTCAGACACTTTGTTCCAGTCTGCTCACCTCTAACATAACTTCACACTGAGAGCTTATCCTCCTCACAACATAATTTACTCTAACCATAAACTTACTCTTATCTCCTTTTACAACACCCTGCCAAATCTCTCTATCAATCTTTTCAAACTTTCCCTTCATTTCTGCCACAAAGAAAAAATCATCCGCAATCATAAAAGGTAGGGTACCTCCACTCATTTCATTCTCCATCCTTCTAACACCATTTCCCTGCACGCTTCCACTCTAATTTCTTCATAGCCCATGCCATATATAATTGAATCACCAAGGAAAAATAAACAAAACCCTGTCTGCACTCGCTATTACTTCGTATACTAACAATCACTTTGACACCATTTTATTCTTACACACGTTCACTATCGTCACACATACTTTTTGATTCCATTCAGACAAAAGTCTAGCCACCAACAACAATATATCACATAACACATGCCGTATTTATATTATATAGAGCTTCCTAATTAAACCCTAATCATACGCCTGTTGCAAATCCATAAAACCTAAAATACAAATTTATTCTTCTTATCCCTCATTTTCTCACGATCATTTGTTTCAATGTAAAAGATTTTGATCCGGACACATCCTCTACCCACATAAACAGTCAACTATTTATTCCCTAATAATTTCTAAAGTTCCCCTTATTTCCCTTACCTTTATATAAGGGTACTAATTACTGCTCTCCTCCAATCCTTGGAACTATACACTCCATAAAGGCTTTATTACACAACTTCCCCAAATCCATCAATCACCATCTCGCCTCCGTCTCTTGATCATTTCCACTAGTATTTTCCATCTATCCTGCAGATTTTACCATTTTTCACTTTCTTACTCTACCCATTAGCCTCCTCCTTGCTTAATAACGCTCATCAAAAATACCTTTAATTTCTTGCACCAGTTCAAACCCACACACTCATTCCACTATCACCTCTTCTTACTTCTATAATTATGCAGATTTCGAAGTGTTCTTTCCACACTCCCCTCACATCCATTTCATTTAAGTTACAAAAGCACCATCCCTATTCATTATTCTGAGCAGGTTCTCCTTTATTTTTCATTCTTAACCTTTCGCGCTCTTCCAGAAGAGCTTCCTATTCCCTTGTAAGTCCCATTTATCCTCTTCCAAATGTTCATTTACCCTTCGTTGTCTCCTACGTAATGTACCTTTTAGTATTTCTTTTCCTCCTTATATCCATACAAGCATATCTTTCTTTTGAAACTTCATCATTGGTCTTTAGTACATTCAACCACGCTTCTTTTTTTTACTTTTAACGGTTGCATCACTCTTTATTCCACACTGCACTGCTAACCACTCTTAATCTCCAACTTTAGCACATCCACATGCTTCTTTTGGCATCTGCTAATAATTGCTTTCCTTCATTTGCTCCCGAATTTGTTCAGTTTTTTACAACACTTGTTCACTAATCAACTGAATTTAATTGCGACGCCTCTTACCTACTTATCCTTATTATCTTGTTCCTTAATAACTCAATTCTTAAATTTTACCCACTTCCCCTTCCGTTCACCTTCCTCTCACCCCAAGCCCCCAACCTAATTTTACATGAACAACATAATGATCCGATAATCCCTATTCCTAAACCCCTAACTGATTTAAAATCCAAACATACTTCAACATTTCCTCTCAAGAACAAAAATCAATCATGACTTTTCAACTTCGATACTATCTCTACTATACCAACTCTAGTATAGCTTATGGATACTTTGTTTAAAGAAAGTATTACTTACACACATACCTCTCTCCTCACAGAAATCAATTCACTTCCTACATTCTCATTTTCTCCGACACCCCAAAACCACCTGTTTAAAACTATCCCTTTTCTTGATCACGCTAACCAACCATTCGGTCCCGCAAACACTAATCAATTCTGAAGCTTCTACTCACACCATTCCAAAACATCATTCAGATATCCAAAAAAAATCGTACTCTCTTCAACGTTTCCTCAGATGGACCATACGTCACAAACACACATCATACCTTGACCTTTTTCAAACTTAAAATTTAACCATTATAATTCTAGGACTCACACACACAAAGTCTACCATAGCTCTGTACCACAAGTCACATCAATCAAAATTGCCCAACCCTTCTCTCCCCCTCTTCATTCTGTTCCAACTAGCACAGCACAATATTCACACCACATCCATACAATTTTCACCGTTTCATTTTAACTATATATATATAATATAATATTATATAATATATATATATTATATATATATATATATTTAT
>JABUQX010003280.1:5000-10000 GCA_015478945.1 Trachelipus rathkii
TATCTCTAACATATCAATGTTAATTTTACATTAACATGGTAATGTTTAATAAAAATTTATCATAACCTAGTATAATTATTATACTGATCAACGAAAATATGATAACGTAACAAAGTTTTTTAGATTAACATAGTAATATTTAACAAAAATTTATCATAACCTTACCTAACTATCATAATCCCCAACGAATTAATGGCAAACATAACAAAGTCTTTATCCAATCAAAACATAAAAATATATTCTTTGAATAAAACATCATAGTAAAGTGTAATAGTTTACTGATCCAAATGCAGGAAATAAATCAAACCACCCGACTCACCCCTTTCCCCTCCCCTCCCACCCTTGCATGATCTATTGATCTATTGATTCAAGTCATATTTCGAGTATAATTTTGGATAAACATAACATAAAAATAAGTTCTTTATATACTGACCAACGAATATAGTCAAACGTATCAAAGTTTTCACATCAATAAAGCTAACATATCATAGCCTAAACTAAGAATATAATGTACAACGACAAACCTACCGCCATGCTACCTTACGCGACGGAAATAAACTGCCAAACATTTAAACAAAAGTGTCCATACTAACAACAGTAAAGTAACTAACATTGCATACAGAACGTAACCTATTCACATTTTTTCAAACAATGTCTCTAACATATCATTTTTATTTTTGCATTAACATAGTAATTAACAATAATATTTAACAAAAATTTATCATAATCTTACCTAATTATCATGCTACCCAAAGAATATATGGTAACGTAACAAAGTTTTCACATCAATAAAGCTAACATATCACAACCTGAACTAAGAATATAATGTACAACGGAAACCTAACATACCTTACGCGCGAATAAACGGCTAACATTAACAATGTTCCATACTTAACAACAGTAAAGTAACTAACATTGCATACCGAACGTAACCTATTCACACTTTTTCAAACATATCTCTAACATATCATTGTTATTTTTACATTAACATAGTAATATTTAACAAAAATTTATTCATAATTAATTCTAGAAACTTTCAGACCAACGAATATATGCTAAGGTAACAAAGTTTTCACATCAATAAAGTTAACATATCATAATCTGAACTAAGAAGTTAATGTGCAACGACAAGCCTAACATACCTCACGTATGAATAATCTGCTAACATACAAAGTTCCCTACTTATCAAAGGTAAAGTAGCTAACAGTGCATACAAAACTCAATGTATCCCCACTTTTCCAACATATCATCAGCAGTTAAAGTAGTATTATCGAACAAAATCTCTTAATTAACAAAGTGTCCAATCTATCAAAGATACCAGCATCTTGAACTATGAATTGATACTACCTTCATCAAAGTATCACGCATATCAAATATAACATCATTTTGAACTACGAATAAACGTAGACATTAGCAAAATTCTCGGCCAAACTTTACATTACTCAGCAAACACGTAACCTAAGCCCACGTTTCTAACACATCATCACCATCTAACACAGTAATATCTTACAAAACGTATCATTTCTCTTACAAATAAGTGTTAATTTCACATTGCCATAGTAATATTTAACAAAACGTAACAGAAATTAAACATAGCCTAACATAGCCATCACATAGACAATCAAACTCAACTTTGCTTTTAAAACAAAAGCGATGTTGTCAAATTCATCGGCATAACCGCTATATCCCCAAAATTCACTAGACTTAGAATAAAAACGCCATCGATGTACCAAGTTGAAGCATTATAATATCCAAATAACATACCATACCCTATCTACCCCGAAAACTCAAGCTTAACACCACTTTGTTCCAACATATCAATGTTAATTACATTGTCATAGTATATTAAATAACACTTAACAAATATTTATCATAACCTAACCTAACTATCACACTGACAAACTATTAAATGCTAATTTGAACTAAGAACATAATGTAAAACAACAACAAACCTAATATACCTTGCGTATGAATAGTCTGCTAACATTAACAAAGTTCCCTACTTAACGAAGGTAAACTAGCTAACATTGCATACAAAGCTCAATCTATTCCCTCCTTTTCCAACATAACGATGCTGTTTTTAAATATGTATAGTAATATTTAACAAACCTTAACAAAAATTTATCATAACCTATCTATCGCGCTGACAAACTAACGAATGCTACCTTGAACTAAGAACATAACATACCTAACTTACGAATAGACAGTTTTCATTAACAAAGTTCTTTGCTTATCAACGGAAAATAACTAATTCTGACCATAAAACTTGGCCTATCTCCCATCTTCTATCATATCTAGGCCATATCAATGTTAATTTAATATTAACATTGTAATATTTGTCATATCATAACCTAACTAACATATTGAACGATGAATAAACGCTAGCATAACAAATTTTTAACATCCGTAAAGCTAACATAATAAAGCCTACACCACCTTCTGGGTACCCCGAGATGGGTCTTCATGCATCTCTCTGGGAGTGATCTCCATGTAGTGGGACTCGTCCCTGAAAACTGTTCGGTTATGTTTAGTAAAGATCGAGATTGTTATGTTGATGAGTGAGCGCATTCGTGAAAGCTTTTGTATAAACATGAAAGTAACCCTAATGATAAGCCTACCGGGTAAGCCTAACTGAACATCAGTGTCATATAGCCTCAAACCGTGGTAAGTATGATAGTTAGGTTCTTCGTAGGGGAGTAGGGGAGTAGGTTACATTTTGTGATGCAATGGTAGTTATTTTACCGCTATTAACCAGTGTACTTTGTTAATGTTGGCTGTTAATTTGTGCGTAACATGGGTTATGTTCTTAGTTTAGGCGATTTATGTTAGCTTTACAGATGTTAAAACTTTGTCATGCTAGTGTTTATTCATCGTTCAATATGTTAGTTAGGTTATGATATGACAAATATTACTATATTAATATTAAATTAACATTGATATGCCCTAGATATGATAGAAAATGGGAGGTAGGCTAAGTTTTATGTTAGTTACTTTCCGTTGATAAGCAAAGAACTTTGTTAATGAAAACTGTTTATTCCGTAAGTTAAGGTATGTTAAAATGTTTTTGTTAGAATTCCCCATTAGTTTCCCACGTAAAAGAAAATAAGGTTTGAAATGTATTTAGAAAGAAGAGAGTACGATATATATATATATATATATATATATATATATATATATATATATATATATATATATATATATAATATAATATATTATATATATATATATATATATATATATATATATATATATATATATATATAAAATGAGTCGAATTTGTAAAACAATAACAATATTTTTTTTCAATACATTCAAATAAAATCTGAAAACTATCAATGCCAATCTATTATCCGTTTATATTGACACATGACGTGTTTTATAGTTTTTTTTTTATTTTTACAAACTTTAAAGAGAGTTTGCGAACGATAAAAAAGTTTAAACTCAATCATTATTTATGCGTTTGAAGCCGAAACTATGAAATAATATAGGATAAAACAATAACATAATATTCTCTTCAGACTGCTGAAAAAGTTACCGTTAAAACAGCGCACATGTGTCTTCCTTCTCTACCTTCGAATAAAATGGACAAATGTTCAAATTTGTTTTTGCATTTGTGCTTTCGAAACGTAAGAAATGCTCGAGTTTGCCGTTCGTTTTTGTCAAACTTGGCGCAAAATCGTAAGAAATGCTCACCAAACGGAAGGAATTTCCTTAATTCTGTAAGGTTGTTATTTCCCGTGCTAGCCGAATTTAGAACGTGCTTACGCAAAAAATGTAAACAAAAAAGATGGCGGCGTGGTAGGCTCGTTTGAATTGATGAATGTTCCATTCAATAAAATCAGCTTTAAATCTAATTTCTTCCAAATCGATAAACTGCATCACAATAGTTGATCAATTATTTGTAATATAAACCATATGTTCATTAATTTTATATTTGTTTATTTCAAATCCACGTGCTCCATCACAACAGCCGATTCCAATTGTTTGTAAACAAAAGTAAACCTATAAGAAACCGAGGTCGATTATGCACGAAATTTGTGCTAAAACTGTATAAGCATTTTTTAAGAGCGTAAGAACAAATGACAAAAACGAAAACGGTCTAAATTAATTTTAAAATAAAGATGAAAATAATCTTTTTGAAAAATACTTTCATTATAACCTAATATATATATATATATACTTATATATAAAATAATCTTTTCTATATATATTATATATATATACTAATTAAAAACTGACGTAATATTAATTAAAAATAAAATTATATTTTGTATAAATATTTTTTATATTGATATATATATATAGTATATATATATATATATATATATTATATTATATTTCTTCTTCTTCTTTATCTTTACTTCTTCTGAATGATTCATCTCTTTATAGAAATAGTGTAATACAGCGGCAACAATCGATTTATTTTCAAGTAAAAATAATTATAGAATATAACACTTATTTTAAAGGAAATTGGCTGTGAACTTTACAACTCATACCTCGTAAATATCTTTACTTTTAATTAAAACGATAGATAATTAGTATTAAAGTCAGTGAAATTAAATATGAACATCCTTAAAAAGAATTTGGGCGCACGAACTTATATTATGATAATAACAGTTTTGATAATGATTTACACTAACCTTAGAGGTAATAAATTTAACTCAAGGGGTGTACATGGAACTGGGAAATTTTCAAGTTTCCCGGCCGGGAAACCCGGAATCCCAATTTCCCGCAAATCGGTATACACCGATTGCTCTATAACTGGATAAAGCCTTGCCTTTATAATTAAATATGAATCTGAGGGTGGTAAAATGCGTCAAATAATGGACTCACTTCTCTACTACCCACTATTATATCTCGATATATAATTTGTAATAACAGCTTTGATATGATCAACTATATACTAATAGCATATAAGAGTGTACAATTTCTAACTGTTTTACTATATATATATAATATAAAGTATATTATATACCGGTGACTACTCATATCTAGTAATC
>JABUQX010003280.1:25000-54848 GCA_015478945.1 Trachelipus rathkii
AAGTAGACTGCATAATAGCTATGTTAGGAGAGTATTAGAGTATTGTGTATAAGTTTGGGCCCCTTATTTAAGGAAAGACATAGATATGCTAGAGAGAGTGCATCGTAGAACAACAAAGATGATTTCTTGGTTTGAGGGTAAGAGCTATGAGGAGAAGCTGAAGGAATTAGTAATGTTTTCTGTAGAAAGGTGATTTCTCAAAAGAGACATGCTACAAGTCTACTAGATATTTACATCTATTGATAATACGTAGACCAGTAAATTCTTCTTAGTAGACCACGGACGGGAGACCAGGGAGCACAGTAAGAAAATCAAGAGGATTGCATTCCATCTTGATATAAGAAAGCATTCATTCAATAATAGGGTTGTCAATTTTTGGAATGGTTTACTACAGGAGGTTGTTGAGTGCGACTTGATTGCAACATTCAAGAAGTGATTGGATAGGTATGTGGATGGTTCGGATATTATATAATATATTTTGACTAAACCAAATTGCTGGGTTTTTGGTTACAGTAGTTTTTAAAATTAAACTATCTATTATGACTATAACAAACTTATTAAAGCTTGCAGTGTGGTTTGCATGTACTTTGTGTATACTATTCATAACTACTATTAACAAGCCCTAGAGTGCTTTGTGGATTTGCATGAGCATGTTTGGTGATTGGTTCTATTTAGTTGGCTTCTTACTGTCTCTATATTTCTAATGTTCTAAATAATAATAATAATAATAATAATAATAATAATAATAATAATAATAATAATAATAATAATAATAATAATAATAATAATAATAATAAATAATAATAATAATAATAAAAATATATAAAAAAGACTAATAGTAATATAATAAGGATAAAAATAATAATAGAAGAATAATAAAAAACAATAAATAATAATAATAATAATAATAATAATAATAATAATAATAATAATAATAATAATAAAATAAAGAAATTCGTACTAACATTAACTTCGATTTTGGGATGGTGTTGAAGATGTCCTTCAAACGAGAGGGAATGATTTCGTAAACGATTTTTTCGATTCCTTTTAACAAATCGTCGGAAGAATTAAAGAAATTTTTTGGGTCGTTTTTTATCTTGTTGGAGAACTCTTGGACGGTCATATTTGAGAAGCCCATTTCTTTAACGATCTGCATTAATAATAATAATAATAATAATAATAATAATAATAATAATAATAATAATAATAATAATAATAATAATAATAATAATAATAATAATAATAATAATAATAATAATAATAATAATAATAATAATAATAATAATAATAATAATAATAATAATAAAATTTAAAATCATTTTGCTGCAAATTTCAAAAATTGGTAAATATTGAAGAAATCAATTATTGTTTATGTACCTCATCCATCTTTTTCTGAAGAGTTTCAATTTCCGATTCTCCAATATCGCGTATCCGAGAAGCCGAATAATTCGTTGAAGTTTGAAACCTTTGTACAAAAAGATATCTTAAGGTAGGGTTGGGGATTTTTTTTTTGATTTTTTTTATTAAAAAATCAATTTTTAACTTTTTTTTTATTTTATTTTTTTTTTTAGTCAAAATTGGCTTATTTATTATGTTGCAGAAACAATGTAGTTCGTAATCTGATGTACCCAATTAATAATGGGATTTGTAAATATAATTATTTAGTTTAATTAAGTTATTTAAATTATGTATATACTGTATAACATCTGAGTAATCTAATTTTATTTATTTCTTTATTGAAAATGATTTGAAACTACATCTTAAAATTTGCTTTTATGTGATTGAAATATTACTTTATCCATTAATCAGGTGATAATAGGAAAAATTATTAATTTAGAAAAAAAAATTTGCCTTTAAAATCAAAAAACTCGTGCCAACCCTGTCTTAAGGGTATAAATTTAAAAATATTTGGTCAAAGCCGTTTTCGTTTTTGCCTTTGTGCTTACGAAACGTAAGAAATGTTTGAGTTTGCGTTCGTTTTTGTCAAATTTAGCGCAAATTTAGAAAAATGCTCACAATATTTACATTTTTTCATAAGCATGTCCTAAATTCGGCAAGCACAGGAAATAGCAATCTTACAGAATTTACAAAATTCCTTACTTCCTAAATTCTGTAAGGTTGCTATTTCCCGTGCTTGCCGAATTTAGGACGAGCTTATGAAAAAATGTAAACAAACAAGATGGCGGCTTGGTATAGGTCCGTTTGGTTTGATGAATGTTTCATTCAATAAAATTAGCTTTAAATCTAATTTCTTCCAAATAGATAAACCCCATCATTATAGTTGATGAATTATTTGTAATATAAACCATTTGTTATTTTTTTATTTCTGTTTATTCCAAAACCAAGTGGTCCATTACAACAGCTGAATCAAAATATTTGTAAGCAAACGTTCGTTTATGCACGAAATTCGTGCTAAAATTGGGTGAGCATTTCTTATTGAGCGTAAGCACAAATGACCAAAACGATAACGGCTTAACTATATACACATGAATGTATCTTGTTTGTCTCCGAGTATGCTTTCTCCGTCTTTAGAACTTGTTTTTCGTTGTACATGTATCTGCTTGTTTAGAACTTGATTTTCCTTGTACATGTATCTGCGTGTTTAGAACTTGTTTTTCCTTTTACATGTATCTACTTGTTTTAAAATTGTTATTAATTGTATCGTTTATTAATATGTTTTGAAAGACAGGTTCTTTTAAAATTTAAACTCAAAGTTAGGAAATGAAAAAATTTGGGAACTTGTACGTGTTTGAATCTTTTCTGTATTAAAGTGTTTTGAACTTGCTCATTTCATTCATGTTTTTACTTGCTTTTTATTGTCCAACGTTTTGGGGATTTGAAAATTTTAACCCATTACTTTAATATTAAATTATTTAACATTCGATTAATTATAATGCAAACTATAATTAGAATTTTGTGAGGGATACATACCAAATACAGGCTTCATAAAATTTTGTTCCATTTCTTATACTTGAAATTGAAATGTTCTGTCTAGGAACGTATTCATTCATGATATAATTTCTTAATTTTTCGTAGGCAGGGCTAACCTGAGAAAAAAAAATACTCCAATTAGTTTAATTATGAACATATATATATAATATATATATAAATATATAATATATATATATTTATGTTTTAAAAACATATAAAGTTTATATTATTATATATATTATATATATATATAGTATATATATATATATATTATATATATATATATCAGGGGCGGTCATTAAGGGATGACTAGGTATGAGCCCACATACCCAAATGGATCTACAACTGATGATTTACATATTATTTTTTAATATTTTTTAGAATTTGAAATGTAATTTATTCTATTTTCTATATAAATAACAAAGTAAGTAAGCTACTATGACAACACATTAAACGTAACAAAACGAGACACATTTTACTCGGGCTGCGCATAGTTTTAAAGTTATTAGGTTTTTGCAATTTTCTTTTATTAAATTAAAAATTATAAGCGTATAACCATTTTGATTCGCAACAGTTTATCCTATACTCTTGTCGGATTAGCTGGTGATGTTGTGTGCGTCCTCTTATTTATTATATATATAACTATATATATATATATATATATTAATATATATAATATATTATATTTATATTATATATATATAATATATATTATATATATATAATATAATATTATATATATATATATATATATGCTACTTTATATATAGCAGTCACCATCAGTTACTTACAGTAATTAACTGTTCTTCTTACATAATATGCAAATATTATGTAAGAAATATATTATATATATATATATATATATATATATAATATATATTATATAATATATATATATATATATAATATATATATATATATATTATATATATATATATAGTTTAAAAATTTGAGGGTATGTGTTGGATGAGAAGGAACGGATGATCCAGAGTTTAGTAGGAAAGTTGTGAATGCAGAAGGTTGCTGGTGCCAATTAAACGTTGATGTGAATGCTAAAGGGACTAAGTCTTGGAGTGCGCTAGGGTCTTACCATGAGGGTATGTTGTTACCTGTGTTATATAGTTTAGTAGTGAGATTATGGTCTGGAATAAGAAAGTATAGATCTAAAGTTCAATGTGTTCAGAGGACAATCTTAGGCATGCAGGGTGTGTGAGAAGAATTGAATAAATGAGAAATGAACGTATTAAGAGTTTGTGTGTGTTGAAAAAGGGGTAAATGAGATGAATAAATGAAACCAAATTAAGATTGTTTGGTCATGTGAAAGGATGAATGAAAGTCGGTTGGTTAACCGGATGTATAGTGGCGAGTGTATTGGAACCGACCGGCTGGGAGACCGAAGAGAAAGTGGATTGAGTCGGTAACGAATGTCTGCTAAGAGAGAGAAATGTGAGTTTGGCCAGAGCGAGAATAAAGGTGCATAATAGGAGGTGAAGTGGCGGGGGTTTTGTATGGGCGCATTGTTGTGCCCACTGGGCCAAGGAATGAACCCTTACATTATGCGATTTACCATAGTGAGGGTCACGTCGCGGGTCCCATGAAGCTCAGGGTGGATTGTTTTTTCTGTCTGTGACGAGTTCTCACTAATTTAATGGTAACAGAGGGGTCGGTAAGGCTGGGCTTTCCTTTCGACTGTTGTCATATATTCTTACTGCTTTTCTTTTCCGATGCTATGACACGCACCTTACCCCCAGTCTTCGGGGCAAGAGGAAGATAAAGAAAGAAAGAATATATATTAATATTATATTATATATATATATATATATTATAATATATATAATTATATATAATATGATTATTATATATATAATATATATATATATATATATATATATTAACCGGATGTATGGAAAAAATGATAATAAATGGACTTTACCGTTTTTGATGTGAAAAAAGGAATTAGGCGGTTTACGTTTTCTTTTCTAATTCTTCATTGTTATTGCTGTTTGGTCTGTGGTACCGCATTTTGGTTGTTTAATTTTATATATAGGAGAGGTGATAAAGTGATAAAGCAACGAAAGGGGAAATGTAGAGTAAATAATAATAATAATAATAATAATAATAATAATAATAATGAATAATAATAATTAATGAATAATAATATATAATAGATAATAATAATAATTAATCAATAATAATAATAATAATAATAATAATAATAATAATAAGGGTATATTGCTAACATTTTCTATTGAATTCAAAATGAGATATCTTGGCTGTTCGAACGTTAGTATCTTGTTACAACTGCCCCAAGATAAAAATCGATGGATTAGTGTCATGTGGGTCTTTTTTTACCTCTAGTATTTCGTTTGTTATAAAACAGCCGGAATTTAACCTTTTTTTTAAAAATATTTGTTGCCTCAAGCAATAGTTTGTTTTCTCCTTTTATTTATTTATTTATTTATTTATTTTGATTGAGAAAGTTTTGATAAGCCCACATGTGACTTCTAACTGTCTCCATTTTCTTATGTTCTACTATATGGAGTTATTAACTCATTTATATAGAAATTGTTTAACCTTTTTGCAAGAGTGTATTGGAAACTCTCTGACTTTTTCATATTTTACCTTGAAGAATAGTTTTCAATTTTGGGTATTCGTAATGGAATCTGATAAAAAAAAACTCAGATTTAAATCTGAACGTAACTTTCTTAATTTTCAGTCGATTTACAAATTTACAGCAAAGAAAAAGAAAAAGAAGAGCGTTTTTAAAGTTTTAAAACGTCGATTTTTATTCTTCTTATGAGTCAGTTGGTTTGCTATGTACTTTCACTTAATAATTAAAATGTTCCCGACTTTTTTTTCTTTTCTTTTTTTTGAGTAGTGAACTTAAACCCCATTGTCAAAAATAAATTGGAACTTGAATTGTATAAAAATGGGTCTATTATCTAAAAATTACCGAGGTGATTTTTTTAAATCTGCCATCAATTTCCAATTACAGTACCGATTTATTTATTACCGATTAATTATGAAATTTTCAGAGTATGTATAATAGGAGGAGATAAATCTTTTTTACTTTGATCATTTTCTGTGAAAAAAAAATTTATTTATTTATTTATTTATTTATTTATTTATTTATTTATATTAAATAATGGCTAGGTATACAAAAAAAATGTTCCAAATAAAATAGATGTACCTCTTGTTTGAAATCATTTCGGAAAAAGGTTTTCCCAGCAACTCAAAATGTCGGGAACTTGGTTTTTCTTCAAATAAAAATACAAAAACTAATAGAAACTCATTAAAAAGCTCGAATTCGACGTTTCATAACTCGAAAAAGCTGCATCTAGGTTTTATTTGATACAAGTTGGAGGTAAATTGAAGAATTTACGATTCAAGTCTTCTTTAGCAATTATCCCAAAATTTCGAGTAGGAAATTCAAACCTTCCCTTTTAAAATAAAAATAATTAAATTAAATGAAAATAAAAATAATTAAATAAAGCGAATTGGTGTATGTCTGGTTTGTCTTCCTTTTCATGTCCAAGTCTTGCGGAATCATTTAATTGATTCTGTTTGATAGATTGAGTTTTGAATAGGTTGATTTTAAGGTTTTCCTTTTCTCGCTAGGTGCTTTAGAATTTGCTGTTACTTAGATCGTCCGACATATGCGTCCACAAACTATTATACGCTTTTTCTTGTAATAGATTGGTTTTGGCTTTATCCTATTCCGTTGTAATCAATTTTTGTTTTTCTAATGTATGATTTGAAGACTTTTATTCGCCATGCCAGGTTCTTTTTATGAGCCCTGCCATTGATATAGCAAGCACTTTTAAAAAGATTTCAAGTTTTCTTATCATGCTATTTGTTATTCCTTCCAGCAAGGATTTCACATTCCGGAAGAATTTTTCTATGAGGAAATAAAGGGGAGGAAATATATAAAGATGAATTAGAGGCTATCATAAGATGATTAATTGTCTTTGTGCTCGTGTCGGTATAATTTAATTTCCTCAGACTGAGTGCGTTTGATGCAGATTCTTCGAGTCGTAGCCGGGAAATAAGGATGTCTCTGGTTTTGGTTTAGACGGTAGCAGGTTAGTCGAAATTTATTTTGTGGGGTGTTTAAAGGCTTGGGAAGAAGTAGCCAGGTATGGTTAAAACACCTGGATTGGTTAATTTTGGGGATATTACTACTCCGCAGCTCTCGGTTGAAGTTCTAAGTTCGAACGTCTTTACAACTTTTAAATTGTCTTCTTGCATCTTCATTTGTAATTGCAATAGCTAAAGAAGATAATCATTATTACAGTTATAGAACCACAAGATCTACAATTATATTAATTACACAGTGTGTATGCACGAGACACATGAATTGTGTTTTAACAAATAAATGTATTCTATACTATTAAAGAACTGTACTTTGTTTTGAGGATATCTGACGCTTCATTAAGGATTTCTTTGTTTACTAACGTAGATGGAATTTCGTCTCTGAATAATTTGTAGAAAGGAGACAACTCAGGGTCTTCAACAGCAAACTTTCCAAGAGTTTGATTTAAATTTTTCTGAAAATGAAAAATAAGGCAAATATTGTAGTTATCATACTACTTACTACCTACGAATAATAATAATTAATTATAATAATATAATAATAATTAATAATAATAATAATAATAATAATAATTAATAAATAATATACATAATTAATAATAATAATATATAATAAAATAATATATAATTATATATAATTATAATAATATAATAATTTATATAATTATAATAATACTAATAATTATAATAAATTATATATTCAATTTTATTTCAGTAAAAATAATAATAATAATAATAATAATAATAATAATAATAATAATAATAATAATAATAATAATAATAATAATAATAATAATAATAATAATAATAATATTATAAATAATTAATATTATTAATAATAATAAATAATAAATATAGATACTTCCTATTGAATAAATAATAATAATAATAATAATAATAAAATTGTGGAATTTTTTTAACAATTTTTCTTTAAGTATACAAAAAAATTATCTAAGTAATATGTTGGTTTTTTTTTCTACTTATCCGATCAAATAATCAGGGCTTGTGCATTCGGGCGATATACATCTTTTTTACTTAGATAATTTTTTTGTATACTCAAAAGAAATTTTTTTAAAAATTTCAAGAAATATTTTTTTTGAAAATTTATTCCAAGGACAAATTAAAAACTACTGCATAAACAAAGAAATTATCTAAATAAAAAAAGTGTATCTCCCCTGACTACAACATATGCTCTGAAAATTTTCGCTTTTCGCTGATGCGTTATGACCAGAAAAATAAATCTCAATTTTTCATTTTAAAAACGAAAAAAAAGTAGGTTTTTAATTTCCACATTGCTGAGCACAAATTTAAAAAAATCAAAAAACTACTTCGTGCATTTTGTATGTAATAGACACATCTATGTGTATTTCAAGTTTGAAGTCATTTCGAAAAAATTTGCAGAAGTGAAAGCCAAAAATGTCAATATCATAGTTTTCGAAAAAAATGAAAATTCTGAAAAAAATGACTGCAGACAGAAAAAACACCCGAAAACGACGTTTTAGAGATCATAAAGGATCCAGTTTGCTTTTTTTTTCATCAAAATTGTCTCAAAATTAAGAATCTTTTGCCCATTTTTAGGTGGGGGCTAAAATGGAGTGCTGCTGCCTCCAATATCGGATCCTGCCCTTAAGATATATTTGTGGTGTATTCCACGGACATTTGGATTTAAATCATAAAGTATCAAATCCTATGCCGTAGAATTAAAAACAAATGGTGATCGAATTTGGACAATTCACAATTCTAAGTTCTATGCGATAGTGTCCTAAGTTAATAGCAATTTATTTGTAAAACTATATAAATTTGGAATTTATAGTTTACGATTTAAATCCAGGTGTCCGTGGAACACACTCAACTTTGTCCTTATGTTAAATTATTAATAAAAATCACAAGTTGCTAATTGATAATGTTAAAATTATTATAATGTACACATAATCGTTATTTTTTTAAGCTATTTAATATTCAAACAAACATTCAATTAGCAACTTTAAATTAGTGAATTACTAGCTGTAACTAATTTTCTTTTGATATGTTTGTTTTTTTTTATTTACTTAAAATAATTAGTTATGAACCAAGACGAAAAACAAATACAACCAATTACCAATGACAATGAATGAAGTGTAATATTATTCTTGACTCCAGCTTTCAACAGATCAATAATCTGGTCGATTTGTCTTGGGAGTTTCCCCAATCGTTTCAAAATGATTTGGAAATCCTCACGAGAATTCCTTGGCATGTAGGAGAACAACTGAGTGTCGTACTTGTGAGGTCCTTCCATGTAATTTAAGGCTAAGTAAAAACTGATTAAAATAAAAGAAGATAAAGTTAGAACATATTAATTTTGAAAATTTGAAAGTAATTTCAAAAATTATGATTTAGGTTTAATTAGATAACATTCAGGTATATCTGATGCGCTCAGAGCTAAAGTGGATCAAGTCCAAATCAAAATTACAATTAAAAATTCATTTTGAATTTCTATCAGATTTTTTGCTATCGCATTGAATGGAGTCATAGCCTAAATTGTAGTTAGTTTGAGCCTTGAGAAGTTCGAAAAAAACTTCTAGTTCAATTAAAGAATACACCAGTGTTACTAATTATAGTTCAATTTTTTAAAAAAATGTGAAAATTGGACCTGAAAAAAATTTCTAAAATTTTTTTCTTAAAATTAATATTATATATATATATATATATATATATATATATATATATATATATATTATATATATATATATATATATATATATATTACCTATGATAATAAATTATATATTATAATATATAGTGGGGGAGAGAGAAGTAGGAAGAGTGAGGAGAAGAGAGAGAGAGACAGATGAGAGAGAAGCAGAGAGAGAGATGTAATAATAAACACATGCATCCGTACAATAAAAAGCATTTGACATGAAGTTAAAAAAATCAAAGATACAGAGCGTCCTTCCCCAGATTTTCTGTAACTCTTTAATTAAAAGCAGGGCTGCGGAGCTGGAGGCATCGAGAGCGAAGCACCCCAGAAGGAGGTGCTCCATTGTGTTCCTGGGAATTGTGACACTGTGCAGGTGTGGGAGGTAATATTGTCTTAGTTTGACTTGAATTATATTGCTAAGAGTTTTGGTGGTTGATCCTGATCTGCTCATTTACGCGAGCGTCAATTGGCCTCTTCTGACCAGTGTTTCTTCAATAGGGAGATTTTTGGGAGGCGGAGTTTAGTAAGTTGTGTTTGGGCGGTTTTTAGGTACGGTTTAGTTAGATTGTGTGATATGTGTACAGCCATGCAACCTATGGGAGGGGACGGGTAATAATTTGTAGATTCAATTATAGAATTTAGCTGGTGAGGAGGGTGGGGATTTTGGTCTGTGTCGGGGGTTGCGAGAATATTTGGTGACATGCGGTGGGTTGGATTAGATGTTTTCTGGTAGAATTTAGTCCCCACCATCTCCAAGTGGGTGGAGATGGGAAGGATGTCGTAGTCTTCGTTCATGTAAATGTGGATGGGGGGTAGTTTTAGTTCATCCAGTGACAATTCTGAGGGCGGTGTTTTTGTGTGATTTGTAATTTTTGTGAGAGTTTTTGACAGTGCAGGGAACCATGCGGGAAGCATTAGTTTATATTTGCTTCTGTAAGAGTTATGTTTAATAAGTGGTGGAAGGGTGGTGTTTCCTGTCACTGAAGCTAGTTGGAAAGGGTTCGGAGGCGTATTTAGTTTCCGTATGGGTTGGATGAGTGTTGATTGGCGTCGATGGGGGGAAAAACGTTCATTGTGTGTCATAGGTAAGTCCTAAAATTTTATGGGTTTTGTTTAGAGGAGGGCATTGTTGTTCAGGAAAAACTATTGGGTGAGCTGTAAGATTGGTTGGGGTCATGGTCATTGGTTAGGAGAGCTGATGCGAGATTTTTGAGAGGCGATGCTAGTCTTATTGTTGTATGAGTGTGATGAGTGCGCTATTATTTTACGTTCTGGATGTTGCGGAAATGAGCGTATATTATACTGCGTATGTGATAAGTTGTTGGATTGGTGGGTAGGATGGGCATGTCTGCTGTGAAAAGATTGAAGTAGTTAGTATGGAAGAGAGATGCATCTCCTTGCGTGACCCCATTCTTTTATATTTGAATGGATGTGGAGAGATTATTTTTGCTGTGAGAACTTTTTGCAAAACGGGTTAGTGAGTAAAAATTAGTAAAGCCTCTATATAGTATATATATATATTATATATATATATATATATATATAGTATATATATATATAATATATATATTATATATATATTAATATATTATATATATTATATATATATTTATATATATATATATATAGTATATATATTATAGTATATAGAGAGAGAGGAGAGAGAGAGAGATGAGAAGAGATGGAGATGAGAGAGAGAGGTAACTTGAGAGAGAGAGACGAGGACGAGAGAAGGAGACGAGAGAAGAGAGCGGAAAGATAGGCGAGAGAGAGAGAGGAGAAGAGAGAAAGAGAGAGAGAGAGAGAAGAGAGAGAGATTGAGGAGAGAAAAATTGCAAAAGAGAAAGAGTTAGATGTAAATAAAAACACATGCATCCCGTACAATAAAAAGAAACGATTGACATGAAATCGTTAAAAAAAAAATCGCAAGTGTCAGAAGTCCACTCTAAATTTTCAGTAACTGCTTAATAAAAAGCAGGGTGCCGGCCCTGAATCCAGAGCAGAATTTTTTGTGGGGTGGAGTCGGAACTCAGAATTTTATTCTATAACAAAGAGTTCAGTGCCTGAACTGAGCTGGAGCCGGAGTCGAGAGCCCGAGCGAAGCAGGAGCTTTAACCGAAATTTTTTGAGAGGTGGAGTAGGGGCCAGAGTCGAGAAATTTAAAACTTGTGGGATTGGTGTCGAGTATTTTAACTTAATGCAGCCAGTGCCGAGCCGGAGCCGGAAGCCGGAGCCGGAGCCGGAGGCGCACAAACAATTTACCGGCTCCGCAATCCTGCTTCAAAAGACACAAATTGTCAACGTACACATTTCTGTTTCTAGAAATAATGATAATAGAAAAATTAAAAAGCCAAATTAAAAACAATAAGAGAAACAATTTGTAAACTTAAAAATTAAAATAAAATTTGCAACCATCATTCATTTTTTTACAATAAGCCCTACGATTTATAAACTTAAAATAAACACACACACACACACACACACACACACACACACACACACACACACACACACACACACACACACACACACACACACACACACACACACACACACACACACACACACACAAACACACACACACACACACAACACACACACACACACACACACACACACACACACACACACACACCCTTTGAATTCCCATGACCCGATGTAGAGATGCAACTCGTATTTTAAGTGATCCATATTTTCAATGTCCTTTTCATCCTTCAAAAATGGTTCCAATGAATTTGCTCTTTCCAAAAAATGATGTGACTTCTCCAGACGTCTCTCATAAGCTTCTTCAGACATGTCGTTAAGTTCAGTATCGTAATCATAAAACCCAATCTGATAAAAAAAATATTAATTAAGTTAGGTTTACATATCCCAAATATGTGTTCAACCCTTATTTATGAACGATATATATAGTTTACTTTTGAAAAGTAGCTTTTTTTAGATTATATTTTTAAACTATTGGAGCATTTTACTCTTGTTACAAGGGAGAACATTTAATTCGATACATTTTTCTTTATTTTCATGGGGAAAGAGAATTTCATCAACCTCTTAAATACAGGTAATGGATTAATTGAAAAGCAATAGGGTATTTCTAAATTACGTTTTAGTCTAAGGTTTCGCTGCATGGCTGGAGGTCAAAAGAAAACCCTTAAGAGGAAACCCTCTCAAGATTCAACAAAATATAAATAATTAGTTCTTGGAATAGATAAATTCAGTTACAGAAGCTTATCCCAGTCATGGACAAATATTAGAGATGGAGCTGAACATTACAGAAGATTAAAACCTCAAAAATTTCTTCATTTAAGCCTCATAGAATTTACTCGTATAGAAATTATGATAAGCAATCCATGGATTTTGGAGTGAAAATGATTTACTTCCTAATTGAAACTATTATAGAGATACTCACTCTCGTTGCATACTGAGGCATGTCTGATATCCTCCATTTCCAATAGTCATCACAAAGCTTCTTGAACTCTGGATTTGAATCGATTTCTGCTTTAGCAGCACAGACGAGAACTATATATATATATATATATATATATATATATACATATTAGTATTATATGTTATATATAATATATATATATAATATATATATATATATATATATATATATATTATATATATATATATATTATATATAATATGCCAGATAAACTACTTTAACGGTCAGATTCTATTCTTATGTAGAAAGAACCCTTGGATTAGAAAAAATTTTCTTTATTTAGTTACACAATATTGAAGAAAAACACATATTGATTAAAAATCAGATCATTGTAGCTATTATGTTGATGAATTATTTATTGTTCTAGCCTTACAAGATTTGAGTTTTTCGAATTTTCTATCAGTGGCTTAGGCTCTTGCAAAATCTACGACTAACTATAAAACTATTCTGCTTATTTGTCTCATAATCTACTGACAATTTTATTTATATCACATTCTTACTTCTGTCTCTGAAATTATCATTCTTAGTGATTTCATCGTTCAATAATCGTCATTGCCTTTCCTTAAATTGTTAAAATACACTTGGCTGACTCACCTACGATATTTTATTATTGAACAGATGGAGCAACTCCCTACTCACATGCCTGATCGTCTTGGAGATGGGTTTAATGTATTAAATCTTTACTAACTTCCGATCCTTCTCCCTATACAAACTTTTCCCTCCTCTTGGTTCTCTCAATCACTTTCTTATCTCTATATCGTGTGCTATCTCTTCTAGCTTTCCGAAGAAACGGTCCATGTCTTCAACGAGGAAAATATTTTAGGACTTCGATGCTGCTAACTGGTGAAACCTTCGGTATTCCTTCTTTAATTTTCCTTTGTATAATTACTGCTTCGGCGGGAATGTTCCATCGAAGTGTTCAGAACGTTTAACCGAAGAGATGCGCTCTGGTACGGAGACATAAATTCCATTTTCTTTCCCTTCAACTGAAAGTCACCGAGAAAAACGGAGCTGATTCCAGTATAGTCTTTCACATAGCTACATTACGAGTTATCTTCTTCGAAAATACACAACTCAACCTTCCTCTGTTCTTAATATTTTTCTGTCATTTTCTTTTCTTGCGATTTTTCCGAAAAGGTTCATATTGATTTTCTTACTGAATAGCATTTCATATCTGTTGTATTATACTCACTCTTAACTCTTCTGTATATATATCGTAGTATGTATATATAGTATATAGTAGTATGATATTTTATATATATATGATATCATATTAATATATAGTTTAGTATATATATATATAGTATAATTACATATATGATATAATATAATGTAATATAAAAATATATATGATTATAGTATATATAATATATATATATATAATAATATTATATATATTATATTATATAATTATATATATATATATATGTATATTATATTATATATATAGTATATATATATATATATAATTTATATCTGTTGTATATTCTACTCAGCTTGAGTAGAGAGAGAGATGAGAGGAGTGTAGACGTATGGAGAAGAGAATGTAGTGTGTGGTGAGGCGTGTGGATGTGGGAACGTGTAATTGTCGACGTAATCTTTTTTATATTTGTGTTTAAAGCTTCAAACTCTTATCCTCCTTTGTTCTTTAAGGGATTTCAGTGTCTGTCTAAAAATTTGTTGTCTTTAGAAAGAAACAAAATGGAACTTTGTTTTCTCTTGAAAATAAATGTTCTTGAAAATGTCTTCTATTGGACAGTGAAACTTAATGTTTTTGATGTTGCATTTCTTATGATTATTATTTTATGCATTTCTTATGTTAATTAAACTTGTTATATATATATTAATATATATATATATTGGATATATATATAGTATATCATATATAATACTATATATAGATAGATATATATATATATATTATATATATATATATAGGTATATATATATAGTATATAGTATATAGATATATATATATATATATATATATATATATATATTTATTATATTTATGATTATTCTTGAGTATGGTTTTAGGGCGATAGGGCTAGCAACATGAGGTCCCTTTTACTTTTTTGCGTGTAGAACTCCTGGACCAGCTTAATAGAATTTATGCGTCTAGAACATGATCTTCTGAGAGTTCTGGGAGAATGAAGTTTCGATGCAAAATGGGAAGTATCTAGTGTTCCCTGAAAGGGTGAAACCGCTACCTGAGAGTATAGCTCATGGACTAGCCTTCGGAACCATATTGCGCCGAGATATAGTTTTCCCGACTGTTCAAAAGCAGGGACGGAACGTCAAACAGCAAAAAGGAAGAGAGGAAGAAGGATAAACGTGTCACCCGGAGAAGCACTCTCCAAGCCGCTTTACTGGGAAGATGGGTGAAATAGACAGCATTTATAGGTATATATATATATATTAGATATGTATATATATATGTATTATTAATAGTTATTATATATATATATATAGTATATATATATTATATATAATACTAGTATAGTAGAGTGTGTATATCGTATAGTATATTAGTGTATAATATCCCTTATTACCTTTCTCGCCCGGACCTGGCAACACCTCTTCGAGAATGGCCACACCTCACTGAATACGCCGCCGCCGCCCTCCATAGATCACTGAGGTTATGATTTTTCCCAGGTTGTTGTGGACTTCAGGTTTAGCAGGAACATTCTAAGAAGAAATGATAAGCAGTGTCCGAGACCTGGTTTTGCACTTTTGTAACAGATTTTGAGGTAGTTTGGAATAGAGTAGATATTTATTTTTTGTAGTGTTTGCAAGGTTTGGTGGGTGATTGGCCCGCATCTCAATCTGTGCTTAAAAATGACTGGTGGTGATAGAAAGGGAGTTAAATATTTCAGAAATGCCAATTTCTGGTGGGTGGATGCATTAGTATACTTATTTGTGTTGTCAATGTTCTTATAATATTGTTCTGTTTAGGTGAGTGTGTATTTGTTTGAAATTGAGATGTTATTTTGTGAGGGTTGGATATTGACTTAAGATTTGTTGTGCATTATAGTGTGCTGGGGAGTTACGATCAAGGGTTGGGATTGATATGAAATTTGGGCGATAGGGAAGAGGAGTTTGAGGGTTGGTCCTTTTTGAACTGATGTTTAACTTTGAGATGGTTAATCTGCTCTTGTTCCAGGAGGAAAGGGATAATGTGAGTTTTTAATTTTGATGGAACTGTTGTATTAATGTGTTGCTAAATGAGCTAGTGCTTGTAATTTTGCTAAGTTGTTAATGTGAATGTTTTATGAGATGCTAATCAGGACAATGGTTGCCTGGTGAGTTTGAGGTCTTATGGGTTTATTAATTAGTCAGTGTGTGTATTTTTTTATTTGTTTGGTTCGTTTTGCTTTTTTATTTCCTTAAGGGATTTGATAATTATTTTCCTATTTTTGTGGAAGGGTGAGTTTTATAACTTTATTTTGAGAAATGTGTTGCGAGGGTGTTGAGATTGGTGTGCTGTTTTGCTGTTTGTGGGGATTGAGTGAGTTGAGATTTTTTGATTAGATTTATGCTTGAAATTTCCATTTTGCGATTGTTTTAATATTTTAATTTATGTGCCACATTCTTAAATTTTTATTTTTTGTGTTTTTGTAGTTTTTTTTTGTAGATGGGTTTGAAAAGTTAATTTGAAGTTATGTGTTTTTTGAGGTAGGGTTGTAATTTGTGTAAAATTATTGATGTGTTTTAATTTGAAGCGTGTTTGTGCTGATTTTTTTTAAATAGGATTCGTTGTTTAATCAAGTTTGAGATCTCAGGTGAGGGTTGGGTTGTATTTTTTTATGTATTCCTGAGGCATATTTAGGGGTTTGCGGCTTTTTGAATTATTAAGTTAAGTTTTGGTTGGCTATTTAAGTGTTGTGGGGTATTTGAGATGGTCGTCTTGTTTTCTATGTGATTGTTGAATTTTGTGCAGTCGGCCTTTATGTAATTTGTGTAGTTTTCCTGAAAGTGGTTGGGTTTTTGCTTGGTAGTTGGTATTTTGGGTGGTCGGAGTTAGGTCGGTTGATTGTGTTGACCGTGTGCAAGGGGTTTGTTGTGAATAGATTTGGTGAAGCATAGTGTTGGGTCTGGGGATGTATTTGATTTTATTCTTTTTGTGGTGGAATTCTAGTGTGGAAGTTTTATTATTGAGGATGTTTAGATGATCTAGATTTGACTTTAAATGAATTTCTCTTTGGTCTGCTCTTTGGGCTTTGTACCATGTTGGGTGACGTGCGTTATAGCCACCTCCTATCATGAGGTTTGGGAGAATTCAGATTGGGGTGATATTTGGTGTGTAGTTTTCTGGGAGCAGTTTGGTGGGAGAGTGTGATGTGGGAATGTTGATTTGTTTATTATGGTTATGTGGTTTTTTGCGATCAGAATTATAGTTGAGGATTGAATTTTGGCAAGGTATTATTGGATGTTGTTTGTGAGTGTTATGTGGTGTTTGCGTTATGATAGTGATTAGATGGCATGATGGTTGTGATAATTGTGTGATGTCTATCTGTGGGTTGTGTTGTGTAACATGGGAGTTCTCGTATCACTGGATAAAGATGTTGGTTTCTGGGGGTGTTTTTCTTGGGAGGGTGTGCTTCTTGAATTAGGGTTTATGTGTGTGTCTGTGTTGTTTTAATGGAAAAATTTCTATTTCTTTGCTTTATTTTGTAGTCGTTTATGTTTATTTGTAATATGTTTATGTTATGATTTGTTTTCTTGTATTTTTGGTGGACACGTTGGTTAGTTGTGAGTGGATGCATACCTTGGCATATCCAGTCATGGTTTAGAGGGAGGAAGCGTTGTGAAAGGTGAGCAATGTTTGTGGATCCCCACCGCTCACACCTGTTGCATCGGATTGAATTTTCTTCTTACGATCTTGTCGCAGATGGGGCACAACCAGTAGTTGCCCAGGTACCCGGGTTTCTTTTCTATGGTTCACGGCTTTTAAGTAAGAGCAACTGAGGCTAGTGGCCCGCACGTGGATTTAGAAACAAGTATAAGGTGATGAAAACAGTTTGAGACAGAAGTGTCCAAGCGAACTTCGGGATTTTCACTGGAAGGGGCGTGCAAAGCATCATTGTTGTATATCTATATAGTATATATTATATATATATATAGTATAGTAGAAGCTATAGTATATTAGTATATATATTATGTATATGTATATAGTAAGTAGTATATATATATATAATAATATATTATATAGTATATATATATACCGGTATTATATTATATATATATATAATATATATATTATATATATATATATTATTATACTATATATATTATATATATATATATTATATATATATATATATATATATATATATTATATTATTATATACTGACCTAGCCTCTAAGATTGTCAGAAAGGTAAAATATTTGATGAAATGACAAATGGTGCTAAAGCAAAATCTTTGAAAAACAAACAAAAATTTTAGTTTAACAAATACTTCGTTTTTGTTTATTATTATTTTTTTTATCCACAGCTGTGCCAAGTCGTTTCAAGTTTTGAGTTGAATGGAATTTTAAATGCGTGCAGAATTTGACGGCACGTGCAAAATAGCAATATTGTTCTCCTAATCCTTAGATAATTCTTCTCTCATTCTCCTCTCGTCCTCTCTCTTCTCCTCTCTCTTCTCTCTCTCATCTCTGTCTCTCTCTCTCGTCTCTCTCCTCTTCTCCTACTTCGTCTCTCTCTCTTTCTCTCTGTCTCTGCCTCTCGTGCTCGCGTTCTTGTGTGTTCTATCTCTCTCTCTCTCTCTCTCTCTATATATATATATAAATATATATAGTGTTATATATATATATAATATATATAGTATATATATATATATATAATTATATATTGTCTTTTATAAATTTGTATATATATATTATATATATATTAGTGTATAAAAGAGAGGAGAGATGAGAGAGAGAGAGAGAGGAGAGGAGAGAGAGAGAGAGAGAGAGAGAGAGGAGAGAGAGGAGAGAGAGAGAGAAGAGAAGAGAGAGAGAGAAGAGAGAGAGAGAGAGAATGAGATCGGTTTTTTTTAAATATTTAAAAAAGAACCAGCAACATAAACAATCCATTTTTTCAACTAACTAGTTATTTCTTCTTTATTTATCAAACTTTATTTATTTTAATTTATTTATTTATGTAAACTTTATTTCTGGGTCTGAATTTGAGGAATATAACCCGCATTAAGAAAGAACTTCGTGTGCGCAATCATTTTAAATCTCAATAATTCATTTAAATTTTAGGTCAGTAGAAAAAAAGAAGAAAAAGTTAATCCTCCAAATCCGACTCTGACCATCGCGTTGAATCAAATGCACCAAAGAACAACAATTTGCTGGCCTAACAATCTAAATATAATATATATATATATATATTATATATTATATATATATAGTATATTATATTATATATTATATGATATGTATATATATATATATATAATATATATATATATATATGGTATAGTAATATATATATATATATTAGGATGCAGGTAACATCCGCACATTATTAAAGATCCGCATTCGCACATTAGCCCTTTGCCCTGCAGATGTTGCGCGAATATTTATTGTCGAGATTGGATAAAGAATTTATTTATAATGAAAAATGCTTAAGATGAATCTGAACCCAACTTTAAATGAGAGAGACACAGGACTCGTTTTCTTTGCATGTGGCACTTTTGGGTCCTGTATTGATTCGTCACAGCCATAGAGTAAATTATCATAATAATCTATCAAGGTCAATGCAGAGTCTAAAAAGAAATTAGTGGCATCAGTCCAATTAAGGGAGCTGTAGCTCGCCTTTACAGCTTCTGTGCTCGCGATGTAATAGCTCCATTATTCTCAGACGCGCTTAAGAAGCAATTTTTTGGAAGGTCACTCTTCAAATGCAATGTATGGATGGGTGTCTAAAGGTAGATGAGTGAAAAATGTAATAAACTAGTACGGCTAGAGAAATCGCTTTGGGTTTGTGCTGTGGAAAGTTGAATATCCTCCGAGGCGCCACTATTGTTGCAACTTACTTAGATCACCGTTATGAAAGTCAAAGGTTTGTTTTTTGTGAAGCACTAATATCTGAAAACAATTTAAAACGTCAACTTTGGTGTTGGCAGTTGAAACTCTTGCAAATCCCAACAGTCCTATTTAATTCGTTCGGCAAGCACCATTTAGAGAAAGGAAGAAGCGAGTCTACAGAACCAACACCTTCTTACAAGTAAACCACCAAAGTTTCACTGGATGAATTTCTACAGTGCAGTGAGATGATTGATTGAAAGACCACACGCTTAACCATAGAAGTTTTAGGCTTCTTTGATTGAAACTATGCACCAATATGTAAAAACCACTAGAACAAAGTAAATGATGATCCTAATCAGTTGGTGAATGTTATTGTAGCAGAATGTTTTACCGGGCTCACGCTTTAGTATGAACTTGCAAGGAAATACTTGGCCTGTCCTCAATGTCTGTGTGCTAATATATGGTGAGTGAGGAAAGAGAAACAGACTTCTTCGAGCAGAAAACGGCGCAGGGAAATTGATGTTCTGCAAGCAGCACCCTTCGGCGTATATTTGAATTTCAAATTCTAGGTGGTGGCAAAAGATGTAGAGTCTGTTGTGAATAATTTCTTTGGAAAAGGATTCATCTTTCATTAGTAATTTAATATTTAGAAACTCTCTTTTAATGTCTGTTCAGATTTTAAAATCTTTAATATAAGATTATATATATATATTAGTAATATATATATGTGCATCGTCAATCATTGTATAAAGTATGTAACATGTATATAGTATATATATATAGTATAATATATGTATATATATATATATATACTATATATATATAAGTATAAAAATATATATATATAAGTCTATATATAGTTATATATATAATAGTATATAATTATATATATATATATTTATATATATATATTATAATATATATAATATATATATAATACTATATAGTGATATATATATATATATTTATATATATCTAGTAGTTATAGTATATATATATATATATATATATATATATATATAATATTAATATATATTATTATATAATATTATATATATTAGTATTAGTATTATTATATGTGTGCTGATATTTTATATATATATACATAAATATGCATAATAGCTCATATGCGGATGTTAAAAATAAATATCGCATCCGCGGAATGGTTTAAAATCAAACATCCCGCATCGCGCATCCGCAGTGCCGGCGGATGCAAAAAAATGACATCTGCTGCACTCGCTATATATATTATATATTTATCACATATATATATATATATATTATTTAATATATATATAATATATCTATATATATATATATATATATTATATATATATATATGATTATATATATATAATAGGTATATTATATTATATATAGTATATAATATATTATATAGTGAGTAAGTAATTAATGTTGGTATATGTTCTTATATATATATATATGTGAAGAGAGAGAGGAGATGAGAGGAGAGGGGAGGAGTAGGAAGAGAGGTAAGAGAGAGAGAGAGAGAGAGAGAGAGGAGAGTAGGATAATATAGTGATAGAAGATTATGCTTAGATGATCAATTGTTGAAATGTTAGTGATTATAATTGTAATAATTGTAGATTTGATATTTTAAGTCATAATAACCCAAACCTACTTTGTTATTTTAGTATGAAGTGAGGTTAAATAATTTCAATTTTGTTGTTCAAATGTTGTGTTTTCTTGCGAACATTGTAGTGACTTGCATTATGCCTTAAATATCAAGTATTAAATGGTGTTGTAGTTAGTTGTAAGTGGGTGTGTAGTAGCGCAATGTGATGTTGTGGTTGATGTACGGTGGTATGGTGGAGTAGTGTGGTGCTTGATGGAGATATGGCTTTGATTTTTTTTTTGCTTTGGGTGTTCGAAAATGAAGTTGAAATAATATCGGAATTTTTGTAGTAAGTCAGTATATTTTAAGTTCTAGTTTATTTATTTATTATTGCATCTTTATTATTATTGTTTTTTTCTTTCTCTTCCTATTTCCTCCATTTTCCATTTCTTTCATATATGTTTTTTTACTTTTGCTATAAATGAATTTTTCTTTTCTTCTTATAAAATTTTTCTTCTCCTGCTCTCTCTCTCTCTGCTCTCTCGCTCGTCTCTCGTCTGCCTCTTCCTCTTTGCGTCGTGCTCGTTCTCTCTGCTCTCTCTTGCGGTCTTCTCTCTTCAGTCATCATCTGTTGGTTCGCCTTAGGGGGATGTGGGTACGTCCTCTTCTCTTCCTCTCTCTTTCTCTCTCTCTCTCAAAGCACTCCTGACTAATTCGACCAACAACGTACAATGGCGGTAATTCTTTTGCTTTTGCAACCTCGCACTTCAGAATTTAACGAAGAAGGCCTGGTTTTCGTCTGACCTAAAGAGAAATTAACAACGACTATCCTTATTTGCAATATAAAAATAAATATTTTTCTATTATTTGGAGTGGACCAGTATGTATGTACTTGAAAATCAGCAATTTTTCTTCTGTTATATATATATATATATTTATATATATAATTTATATATATACATATATAAATATATATATATTTTCCATATTATATATATTATATATATTATATTATATATATATATATATATATATATATATATATATAAATATTATATATATATATATATATATATGATATATATATATATTATATATATTATAAGTATATGGATAGTAGTAGTATATAGTATAGGTATGGATATATAGTAGGTATATATATAATATATATATATATATATATATAGTGATAGTATATAGGGTATAGTATAGTAGCATACCCTACCTTGCATGGATGTTCCCGGAGCGGAAATGAGAGTAGGTTGGCGTAATATGCACGCGAAATAGTATAGATAAGTAGAAGAGCATGATGAAAGTAGAATGGAAAACCCCCACAACCACATACACACATACCTTCCCCCATACCCTTAAGTGAAAGTCCGTCCCTGCCAAAAGTCCACGATAGGGCTTCAAAACACAGCGACAGACCTTCACTCTGGTATCTTGTCAATGTAGGATTAATCACCTGGGCCAGGAACACAACCATACCCCCTCAAAAACCGGCCATTCACTCTATATTATGGCAACCTTTTCTTCTCTGCCTCTGGCCGAAACTCCCATTCCTTTCCTCCAGACATTCCTTTAGTGATGCATTCCACTTTTCCTTTGGTCTCCAAGCTGGTCGATTCCCAGCTCACTCGCCCCTATACATCCCCTTAACCAACCGACTATTATCCATCCTTTCCATAAAACCAAACATTTTAATTTGGTCCCTTTTATTATTTTACTTACGACTTCCTTCACACTACACAACTTCCAAACACTTTAATTCCTCATTTTACTAATTCTTCTCACACCTAACACTCCTCGAAGATTGTCCATCTGAATAGGTTGCCCCTTAGATCTATATCTCTTATTCCACACCATAGTTTCACTAGTATAAATTAACACCGGTTACAACATACCCTCATGCGAACCCCTAGCACACTCGACTTAGTTCCTTTGCACTCACCAAGACTTTAATTTCACCAGCCATCTTCCTACCATTCACAACTTTTTTACTACACTCTGTCATCATCCGTTCCCTTTTCATTCAACATACAGCCTAAATATTAAAACTCAGATATTTGCTCCAATTGCTCATCGTCTAACATGATCTCACACAGCAGACTCTACTCATCCACTACCCTCACCTTACTCTTATCTACATTCATTTTTAAACCCTTCCTTTTAAACACCTGCCAAATCTTTTCAAACCTTTTTCAGATTCACCACACAAAACCAAATCATCTGAGTACAATAAGCAGGACACCCTCCCCTCTCTTCCCTTTTTCCATCGGTCTAACATCTTCCCTTATCACACTCAAAAAAATTAGTGTTTGTAAATACCACAAATTGTGGTTCTTTTAACACAACCATATGTTTGAAATACGCGCCAAACACGATTAGGAGTTTTCGGGCAAGTTTTAACGTCAAAATTATGTTTAAAACGCAAACAACAATTGGTAGATGTAACTATAATTGTGGTTATTTTAATTATGAATCAGGTAAACCAAGCGATTGGTAAAATTTTCAGTTTGCTTTAACATAAACAATGGTAAAGCTAAAGAATCTTATGTTGTGCTTAAATGATCAATTGATTAAGAATTTTGAACATATCAAAATGTTTAGCTCTCATCTCACGATTTTTTTCAGTGCACCCCTACCTCTAATTATTTTCTCACTCCACCCATATACAAATTAAATAGTCAAGGAGAATAATACATTCCTGCTCCACGACACTATTAATATTTAACCATTCACTTTCCACTCCATTTATTTTTACACATCTTTCACTACACACCTTTGGTTCCATTCAGAAGAATACCACCAAAACCATATATCACTAACGCTTGCCACAGAGCTTCCCTATTAATCCTGTGATACACCTGTAACAATTCCATTACACCTAAATAAAATTTCTTCTCCTTCTTTCTCATTCTCTCACTCATTTGTTTTAAATGTAAAATATGATCTATCGCTACATCCCGTTTATTGCATTTCTAATTGCACCTTAATTCTCGCCTAATTTTCTTCAGTCAGATTTTTGTTTGTCAGTCAAAAACAGTCATAAACAATAAACAATAAATTCCCCTATAGTTTCTACGGTTCCCTTACCTCTCATACCATTATATAATACACTATTACTGCTCTCCTTCAATCCCTCGGAACTATACCTTTCACAAAAACTTTGTTTCACAACTTTATATCCAGTCAATCATAATCTGGCCTCCATTCTTGACCATTTTTACCAGAAATTCCATCTATATCTGCTGATTTACCATTCTTCAAGTTTTTCACTTTACCAATTACCTCCACCCTACTAGTTACCTCTTCTCAAAATACATATTTCTTCTTACTTCATCAAACCGACACACATTTACTATAACCTCTTCACTACTGCTAATGTTACGCAGATTTTCGAAATGTTTCCTCCACACTTTCCTCACATCCATTTCATCAGTCACGAAAGCACCACCCCTATTCATTTTTCTATGACGATTTCCCTTACTTTCTATTTTTAACCTTTCGAACTTCATTACGAAATAGCTTTCCAATTCCTTGCAAGTCCCCATTCATTCTCCTTCCAATATGTTCATTTACCGCTTTTTTTCCTCCTACGCATGAAAAAATATTTTAGTCTTTATTTTTTCCTTCTTATATATTTCCATAAACCTTTCTTTCGAGATCTTCATTGACCCTTAGCACATTCAACTACTCCTCTTTTTAACCTTTAAGATGCATTTCCTTATAACCTTTTTCATGTAACTTTTCACTCCTAGTCTCTCCACTTTCTTCCTTATCTCTTTCCTTTCCATCCATGTCCCTCACTAACTTAATTTTTCATAAAACAACATAATTGTCTGATATTCTCATCACCAACCCCCTCACTGATTTAAAATCTATCAAACAATTCAACATCTCCTCCTTCACCCACACAAAATCAATCATACTTTCACTTCAATTCCATCTCTACCTACACCAAATATAATATACTTATGAACACTCTTGTTCTTGAAAAATGTATTACTTATACATTATACCTCTCTCCTAACAGAAAAGAATCAATAGTTGTTATCCAATTCTTATTTTTCTTGCAACCCAAAGACACCTGTAATACAATGATTTTTTCGAGTCAAGATATCCAACCATTGCAAAATCGCCCATAGCAATCATCTGAAGCCCCTACTCACGCCATCCATAACATCTTCACATTATCCCAAAAAGTCAAACTTTCCTCAATATCATCCTCGGATGGACTATATGTTACAACTACACATACCATAAGCCTCTCAAGCTTAAATATAGCCATTAGTATTTTAAGTATTCACACAAGCAAAATCTACCATAACTTTGTGCTACAAGTCACTTCAGAATCACAACTCCTTCTGTCCCTCTTTTTTCATTCCTCTTTTTCTTCATCTCTACCTACACCAAATATAATATACTTATGAACACTCTTGTTCTTGAAAAATGTATTACTTATACATATACCTCTCTCCTAACAGAAATTAATCACCATCCTATCATTCTTATTTTTCTTGCAACCCCAAAGGCACCTGTAATACCATATATTTTTCGATCAAATATCCAACCATTCAAATCGCCCAATACAATCAATCTGAAGCCCCTACTCACCCCGTCCAAAATAATCATTCACATTATCCCAAAAAGTCAAACTTTCCTCAATATCATCCTCGGATGGACTATATGTTACAACTACACATACCATAAGCCTCTCAAGCTTAAATATAGCCATTAGTATTTTAAGTATTCACACAAGCAAAATCTACCATAACTTTGTGCTACAAGTCACTTCAGAATCACAACTCCTTCTGTCCCTCTTTTTTCATTCCTCTTTTTCTTCATCTCTACCTACACCAAATATAATATACTTATGAACACTCTTGTTCTTGAAAAATGTATTACTTATACATATACCTCTCTCCTAACAGAAATTAATCACCATCCTATCATTCTTATTTTTCTTGCAACCCCAAAGGCACCTGTAATACCATATATTTTTCGATCAAATATCCAACCATTCAAATCGCCCAATACAATCAATCTGAAGCCCCTACTCACCCCGTCCAAAATAATCATTCACATTGTGCCAAAAAGTAAAACTTTCCAGAACGTCAAGCTGTGGGACGTCTCTCTCCCCCACATACAGGAATGTATGTAAAAAAGTGTTATCTGTAATAGTTGTAGTATTTTATGGTGTGTGATAAAGGGAAGTCTACTAAGTGTAAGAAGAATGTGGATTGAGCGCAAGAGAGGAACGAACCTATTGGGAGGTAATCTCATCGGTTTGAGAGCGCTACAATGTTATTTCTGCTCTTCTCTCTCTCTTCTCCTCTATATATTATATATATATATAATATAGTATATATATATATTATATATATATTATATATTATATAGGTATATATATATTATATATATATATATATATGTATATAATATTTATATATATATATTATATATTATGTATTATATATATAGTATATATATATATATATAGTATATACTAATAATAAACCGTATATATATATATTATTCCAGGCAGACTATCTTCTTCATCTTATTTCTTACGGTATAGAGGTAACTTAGGGCTGGCATAATTTTCAAAACCCATTTCTCATATATTGTTCATATGACGCAATTGGGTCCTTCTACTAGAAGATTTTTCTTTAGGTTTGCATCAACCACTTTCCTTAAACCTTTGCGTTCTTTTCTGTCCGTCCATTGTTTTTATGTCCAACCCAACGCCAAATGTCGTATCCTTTTGACCGTCTCAATCGGTGGATTCAATCCCCAGAGGGATCCTTGATCTTTCTTTCTGTTTTGATGTCTCCTTTGTGGTCTTTCACCAGATGCTTTGCTGTGAGGAGGTTTCAGATATCCTGATTGTTATTCGTATATTCTCGTCTCTTATCAGTCGTGGATTTCGATTTTGTCCAATTACAAATGGTGTTGAATTTATTTATTGATTATATATATTGTTTTTGTAAAAAGTTACAAATAAGGGTTTTTGCCCTTATCGAAATAAGTGAGAATTTCTATAAAGGAGTCCCCACGCCCTAGGAATGTATCCTGAACCTTACGATTCGCAATCAAACACGATATGCAAGCGTTCTGGCAAAAATAGTGCCAATAATGATTGTTTTGACATCCAGTTGTTCAGATTAGTCTCTCGGCATTTGGCGCAAAAATTCAGGTATTTATTGTTCTTTAATGTATCATCTTCATTAATTCTTTTTAAGTCCCCTTTATTCCTTTTTATGCTTTTATCCATTAATACAATTTCCCAATAGTGTTAATTTTGTTCGCTTTTCGGCTCTCAAATATCAACTTAGTTGTGTTGTCATCGGTTTTATCGCCTGTATGTATATTATGAGTGGAATTGCCCTTTTCTAAGTTTAAGAGAGTTTTATTTCGTTTGGCAATATTTGTTGCTTCCTATGTGTTTTGCTTGGTAGATATTGAATGTGTCATCCAAGACTGGGTGTTAAGTAATGTTCAGCAGAGTAAAATATACAAAAGGTCGGTTGGATATCGCTGTCAAATCACACACGCAAGTTTGTGATGGAGTTGCTTTCCGGTTAGTTTGGTTGGATCAGAAAACAGAAAGGATATCTAAATTTGAAAGAGTCAAGAACACCTTGATTTAAAAAGGCCTCTAATGAAATAGAGGTGCGTGCAAACCTCACAAAGAAAATTTTCATACACACACACGCACACACATTACAACACATGGGCACACACACACATATATAGTATAGTATTAGTAGTATTTATTATATAGTATCCCTAGTAGCTATATATATAGTATTATATATACGTATATATATAGTGTATATATAGGTAGGTATATATTAATATAGTATTATATATATAATATATATATATATGTTATATAACAATATAAAATATATAACATAATATAATGATAAATCATTGAGTATGATAAATTATAAGTATGCAAACCAAATATTAAATATTATACTCGAGGTATATCAATTGATCATCTAGAAATATTCGTTAAAATTATATAGTTTTATTTTGTAGCTTCTATTATTTATTTATTAATTTATTTATATACAAAAATAATAAATAATTTTTAATATAATAATAATAATAATAATAATAATAATAATAATAATAATAATAATAATAATAATAATAATAATAATAATAATAATAATAATAATAATAGATGATAAATGTCTGTCCTCATCAAACATTATTCTTCAATTAGTCTAATACTCATTAAATTCTTTGTGGGAATCCTTTTAATAAAAAAGTGGGAGAAGACTTTTATAATAAAGGAAACAAATGAACTATAAATAATGTAGAATATTAGATAAATACACAGTTCTAATAATAATTAGTAATAATAATAATAAGATAATATAGTATAATAATAAATAATAATAATAATAATAATAATAATAATAATAATAATATAAAATAATAATAATAATAATAATATAATAATAGATGATATGGTGGTAATATATAATAATAATAATATAATAATAATAATGACTTGAAATGAAAACTGAGGTTATTAAATTAAATATTATTTATTAAAATGTAAAAAAGGTTTTTAAATGAGAGTAACCGTTAGATAAATAAATTAATTCCAAACAGAGAGGAAATAAGTTGGATGTAAAAGCTGGTCTCACGAAATAGGGGAGCTTACCAAAATGGGAAGACCGATAGAATGGGGTAATTAGTAAATACTATATGTAATTATAGGTATATGTTACTTAAATATGTATATAGTCAAAGTATTATTCTAATTTTAAAGTGATTATATATCATGCCAACTTGATAATAAGAATGAATAATTCGATCAGAAAGAAAGTATTTGGTTGGTCAGTGATGAGAAGGACGCGAGTAGAGAGTTGGCTGATAGAGGCTTAAGGAAAAATGTTAGAGGAAAGTTAAATATTAATAGATATTAAACAGAAAAAAAGTAAAGGTGACTTTTGAATTTACGAGTATTCAGAAAAAAAAACTTACAGGCATTGAAAAGGAGAAATTTCGAAAGAACAGAGGAATAGAAGAGTGACGGTAGTTAAAACGAATAGTAAATGAGAGGAACTGAATGGAGCTTACA